>CABFWO010004506.1:42456-63340 GCA_902155825.1 Timema genevievae
CCCCCCCATGGTGCCCGTACCTCTGAAACATAATTCTAAAACAGATAAAAAATATTTTCTTCAAAATTTTGTTTAAAATAGCCTAATTAAAAAGCTAATTGAAAATTTAAAAATGCTATTTTGAGCTGCATTCGGACCCCCTTTCGTCCAGCTATGTTAAAAGTGTTAGATCTCTGCGTGCCGTAGATTTTGCTGGACATCGCACACAAACAAACACACACAGACAAACACTTCCTTTTATTATTATAGACTATAATGTAGCATTGTGGCTTATAAAATACGGCTATAGGCTAGGCTAGGCTAGTCTAGTCCATTAAAGTATTAATGTCACCTTTCAGTGTAAACTGATTGTAGGCTACATAAATATTATTTTGATACGTGAGATACAAAATAAATAGGTATCTCAAAATGCTTTTCTATTTACTATTTAACATATTTTGTTATTAAATGAATGGTATTTTAAATAGGAACTAATGAGTATGAAAATACACATACAATTTTAACATTATTTTAACATTATTTTATCATCACAAATTAAGATTAGATACTTATTTGTTTTACCATTCAATCTTTTAAATATGTTGCTGGCTATCTTGCATACAAAATAGAACGGAAAATTCACTGTAAAATCGGCATGAATACATTAACAAGTGTGATGCCAACATGGAGTCATGACATGATTATCTAATTTTTCATAGAGCATATCTCAATAAAGGGAATGATGACTTAGAGAATCTAAAATCCTCTACAGATATGTTCACACACATATCCTAGAAATATTTATTGAACAATTTCCTTATGTGCAACACAAAGAAGGTATTGTACATATAATGTTAGGAAAGGCATTGAAAAAATTAAGGATACCCTCATTGGCTTAAGCAATGCAAAAAGCACAAGCTATTTTGCACAAAGCCACCTCCTTAAAGTTAGAATCCACAATCACTTGCTGTGGACTGCAAAGGAGAATATTTAATGTTTAGGGAAACCGACGCAGAAAATATGGAACATATTATACCAATAATCTCATCTCATTGAGTGAACTTTGGAAAGTTGAGTATTTGTGACTTTAAGCTGAATTTGATCCCAATTAAATGTAATAAATTAACTGTGTTTTAACATATTTCTATGAATCTAGAATCTTGTCTCAAAAGTAATTATTGTAGCATGTTCCATTTTGAAACGTTGAAATAATGTAAGGATTTATAAGTAGTTTTAATGTTGAATAATTATGATTGTTTTACAAAAAAAAAACAGCTGTTTGTCTTAAGCTTTAGGTTAACAACTTTGGCTTTTAAATAATAGGTTTTGATAAGAGGTATGTTTCAATAAAACACTTGAGTTGTTAAAGTGTGTAAAAGATCAAATGTGTACCGGTATTCAACTAAACACTCTTCATATTTGATAGGTTAAAAATGAATACAATATTCAAATAATGGAAGATTATGACTGTATAAACTCAAGAACTTACATGGGTGGCCAATGTGATATTTACTACTATTCGCTTCTTAAATTGTGATTATTTTACTCCATAGTGTCATTGAGCCTTCAGTTGAAAGTAGTTTTAAAAATGTCTAGAAATGTGCTTGCACCATTGGAGCTCATCTTTATGTAAATAGACAATTTTTACTTTCTCTCGATACCTTGAAGAGAAAAGTACTTTGCTCATAAAAAAAAGTCCAAATTTTGATAACTGTCAACCTCCTGAAACCAAAAAGGCGTTTTTTGCGATGCCGTCTGCCTGTGTGTCTATACCTAGGCCTAGAGTCAACACCATTTTATTGAGCCGGCTAAAACTAAGTATATATGGTTTATATAAGGTTCCCCAGAGGGGTTTTTGGAGATAGATATGTTACCCTAAAATTGAGGGTAGTTTACTAAAGGTAAAAGAGAGAGAAAACAAGCTATCTCGAAATCCGCTGTACCGATTTTTATTAAATTTCGTATCTGGGCATTGTTTATCATTATAAAACTAAATGGCCATTCTAATCATCCCATGAACATAATTTTAAGGGTAATTTACATAAGCAGATATTGCCAATTTTAATCATATCTTTGCAAGTATTTGAGACATGAAATAACTCATTATTGTAAGGTTGTAACAAAATTAAAATTAAAAAAACCCTTTACTTGAAGTATATTTTTATAAAACCAATATGGGGCTGTCCATAAATTATTTAAAGATTTTTAAAAATCATTTCGACCACCCTTCCCCTCAAATCTCCCAACTTAAGGGATCGTAAGATTTTTCGTTCCTCCCGCTCCTCTTACAGATCTTACGTAATTTTCTTATGATTTGGTAAATTATATTATTTTAGACAAAAGGATTGGTGATGTGAAATTATATAATACTTATCGTAGTAAAATTAGGTGTAACACGTCATAAATAAATTACATTTTATAAGTTATATATAGCTG
Source organism: Timema genevievae (assembly GCA_902155825.1). Lineage (NCBI taxonomy): Eukaryota > Metazoa > Arthropoda > Insecta > Phasmatodea > Timematidae > Timema > Timema genevievae. The sequence goes on from CABFWO010004506.1 coordinate 44,872, forward strand.
TGTATGTCTTTAGGCTATACTTCAGTGCCATCTGTCATCGCTAGGTACAACCTTTCTAATCGCGCTTTGTAGAAGTGTTTTTTTAGATTTTGTCTCACTATAAACATTGATAAAATGCTCAGTTAAGTTGGATTCTGCCCACCCCCACGAAAAAGAAAGAAATTACTAATCACCCCTACCCCAAAAAAATCCTTACATAATACTTGAATGGTCCCTAGCTTCCGAGCTATTGGTAAATATTTTTTTTAAATTGAGGTTTCGGAAAACGGGAGTTTATTATTATGCTTTTTGATGAAAATATGTAAAATCTGTAAAATATGAATAGTGAACAATATTTTTCTTTCATTTATGCCTTTTTTGTGGAATGTGATGCTTTTTCCCCCCATCATGTTTCTGCAAAAATGTATATTATCTGGTTTCACAAATCATATGAGTTTTAAGTAAATGTTTACATTTTTAGACAAAGGAGAGAGAAAGTCTGTGTATTGCACCATACCATTTATTTATTGTTGTAGGCCTAGTTATTAGCCTTAATAATATGGACACAAGTTAATATTATACAACTTATAAACGTGCTTGTAGTTTCGTCTATATTAAAACATTATTTCTCACTTAGTGGATACCAAAACTGATATCAAAGAAAAATTATCTTTTGAAAATATCTCCAGTTAATTTCAACCAAAGAGTCAATTTCAAATGCAATTTAAAAATAATATATCTCAATATTAGAAGTATAAAGCACATATATGAGGATTTATTATATTTTCTCTATTCAATTAAACTAAATATTGATTTAATAATATTAACATGCGTGTGAATATATGGGGATGAGACATTATTGCTTAAAATTCCAAACTACAATGCCAATTTTGACTGCAGAGACAATAAATGATGTGGGGGAGTTTGTGGTTTTGTTAGAAAAGCTTAATGATTTCAAACATGGACATTTGAAATTTTTATTAAAAGTTCATTTGTGACTCTAGACCAGAGATAGGACCGAGTTTTGTGAAATTCATCAACCTGTAAGAGATGAAAAAGGGGGTTCAAAAGTTTTCAAAATTCATAGACCGTGGATTTTCTTAACTAGTGGACATTGAGCCTTGAAATTTAAAATGAATGTTTCTTTATAGAAATGGGTGAGAAAGTTGTAGGGTTTTCAAATTCAATTGCCTAAAGGAGTGTAAAGGGAAAAAAAGCGGCAATAAATTCTATGTCCTCCAGTCAAGATTAAATTTGACATAGGGGGTTTATCGGGTCGCAGAATACTAATATGAAATTAATTTATGTACAGCAACCACACGATGGGTCCCGAGGTGCAATGGTAAAAAAAGTGTGTTCAAGACTACCAAAACTAATATAAATAAATACTTTACAGGGTGATAGACGATTGAAATTTTTCAGACAACAAATGGGTTCACTCCAAATAATTATAAAAGTATGAACATTTTTGTTTAATAAGTGGGACCCTGGGACATAGGGAAGGAGATACAAACAGAATAAAAACCTTTTGTGTGCTAGCAAATTTAAATTTGACAGTCGTTTAGTAAGGACAACTCCAAATAACCAAATAAGTCTTAAAAATGGAAATTTCTAAATGATAGCTAGAAAAATAAACTTAAATATTTAAAAACTAATAGAAACAACTAATTCCCAGTGTGGTAGAAAATTGAAATGTATAAGTAAAATAAAGGGACATGTCAAATTGCTATAGGTCTGCAGATTTTTAATTTTAAATGGGACCCCAGGAAATAGGGTGGGGGAAGGGGTAAGGGTTTATAAAAATAAAAACAACTTTTAGCTGTGATAGAATATTTAAATTTGGCAAGTAGGTAGAATGACCTTTCAAAATAACCAAATAAATCTTAATATTTGAAATTTATAAGTGGGAGTTGAAGAAATGGTAGGGGAAGGGGGCGGGCTCATAGTTTACAAAAAATATACATTCAACTACTTCTCTGTGTGGTAGAGAGCTTAGATTCGTTGGATTATTCTATTATTCTAAATAAACAAAAAATGTGAAAATTTTAAATTTAAACTATGAGAAATGGGGGAGGGGGAGGCTACAGCTAGAAATAACTTTTGAGATGAGGTTCAGATAATCAAACAAGTCTTGAATTTGAGATTTTGAAGTGGGAGTTATAGAAATAGGGAGGGGAGGCTAAAATTTTCAAAACCAGTGGATAAACTACTTTTATGTGTGGTATAAAACTGTAATTCGTCAAGCAGAGATAGGGACCACCCAAATTAACTATAAAGTCTGACATTTTAAATTTCAAAATGAGACTACAGGAAATAGGGAAGGAGGGGATGGGGGCGAGGATAGGGTTGTACATGTAGAAGGTAGAAAATTTAAATTTGTCAAGAATGTAGAGGGATAACTTCAAATAACCACAAACACATTTTAAATATTAGTTATTTCTAAGGAGGCTAGTGATATATGGGGTCTTAAATTTTTAAAACTAAAAGACTAAACTACTTCTCAAAGTGTTAGATGATTGACATAAGTCAGGCGGGTTTAAAGACCAACTCAAACAGTATCAAGGCCTGAATTATTTAATTTAAAAATGAAGGCTCAGAAAATAGGGAGGGTTGGTCCCCTCAAAATGTTTACAAAGATATATAAATGCAATTTTTGTTGATATAAAAGTTTGAAATGTCGCCATGCAATTTAAAATAATAAAACAGGTTTGAGTCGCTAGACAGGGATACAATGTTCACGTTAATTCATTTAAAAAGTTTCTCATATAATGCTGCTAAGCTCATGACAGATATTGAACAACTGTTGACATCACCAAGTGAAGGAAATTAAACTATATATTTCTACTGGAGCTATACTTATTTATTTTGGCCAAAAAAATATTTTTTTGATAAAAAAGCTGCAAAAAATTTGCATTTTCTCAAGTTTCCTACATGTTTGAACAAATGAAATTTCAAAACTGAAGCCCAGGAAACTGTAGTGCTTAAAATGTACACAACCAAAATAGAACATTCTTTACGATGTGGTTAGGTCGACATTTGGTAGCCAAGTAAAATATCATATAGGATAACCAAATAAGTCTTAAAATTTCAAATTGGAGTAATTGTGGAAGCTAAGGAGGGTGAGGGGGACTGAAGGGTTTGGAAATGAGAGTAAATTGCCATCTTTCCAAAGAAAATATACTTTTATGCATTAAAGAAAATTTAAATTTGCCAATTTAATAAAAGGACCATCCCACATAACCATAAAAGTTAGAAAGTTTGGAATTCGAAAATTTACTGCTGGGAAATTGGAGGGACCTCTAAAATTTCCTAAGCAATAAAAACTCGATATGTTCCAAGTGCGGGTACACTTTATACTAATTAAACCTCCCTTATCTCTAACACAATAACGTAATTAGTAGTACATAAGCATATAGCTCGAATGAATATTAAGGCACGGTGCTTACAAAAATAACAAAATAGAAAATGTTATTGATGTTGACAGCAAAAAAGAATCTACTTTCTAAAAGGCCCTTTTTATAAAAAATGGACTGTTGTAAGACATTTGGAACACTAAATTTGTAAAGGCAGAGTAAAAAAGTTTAAAGTACTAAAAGTAAATCAACACACAAACTAATGCCTATCTTAAAGTGGATACATTATATTTACACATAGCTATTATCGCATATCTAGGAGCGACATAACAATTAAAATAAACTAATTCAGGTGACAAAACTTGGTGACCATGATTTCCTTTGGATAATAATGATGCTTCATATTTAATATGTTCCTGTAAAAGAGTCTATTATTTAATTTATGCTCGTTGGTGAAGTGTGATGCTCTTTTTTCATACATGTTTCTATGATAGTGCTTAGGTAAAGTTTGCATTGTCAATGGAGTGCGACGGCCGCCCTGCGATTGCTCTCCTTTGTGCACTCGGATTGTAGACTAGGTAATATTTTATTTCTAAGATCTCTTTTATTTGTTAATTGCCATAACTGGTTTGTGATTGCCATGGTTAGCTTAGGATTTTACACGAAGGAACTTTCAAAATTATGATAGCTGGATGTTCACCAATAAAGCAAGAATGCTATAGCGAAATACGTCAAAGCTCAATCTAATACATTATGAAATCAAAGTGACCAGAATATTATGAAATATATCAATGTCTATATTTGTTTGACATATATTTAAATCAAATTTCTGTTAAATCTTATTTCTATATTATTATTGTATTAATTTTTTGATGATAGTGATCATAATTTTAGTTTCAAACCTATCAAAACTATATAATCAGAACCTTTTTTCTTTACTTTAGTAGATAATTTTTTATACCAAACCCTTAATAACTATAACTGTGATTAAAACAATATTTGGGTATAGTTAAGAATATTTTGTTTTCATATACTTTGTATTGTCAACAATTTTACTAACTTTACTTAACTCTTTTATTGTGATATAAATATTTATTTTTTAAGAAAATCTGTAATTATTAATTGTAAGAAATATTGTTCTATTATAGTAAAATAATCTTATATTGAAAGAGTTTTCAGTGTAATTTTTTTTAAATATTTATTTCTATTCCCCTTAACTAAAATTAAGAAATATTTAATTTTTCATACAGACACGAGAAGGTGTTGGACAAGTGTAATTGGACAAAACATTATGAGATTTTTGTTGTGTGATCCTAACGCGCGTTTAAGGAGATAAGCTTCATTTTCAGACTCGATTTTATTATAAACTGATTTAAAACTGATTTGTTAACTTTCATTGAACATTAATATAAAATAATAATACTGATACTTAGTACTGTGTCTATTACCCTTGTGGATTATACGCTTAAGTACTAATTACGCTAATGGGCTAGGATTTGAGAAGGTGGATATAGAGGATGTGACCCTGCATTTGCGTGGAAAGAGAGTGGAAAACCATTTAGGGAACCCAGTTCAACCAAGCAAGATTCGAACCTTGGTCTCCCCGTCCTCAGCAGTCTAGCTCAACACTAAACTAGTGTGTTAGCTAACTATGCCACCTAGGCGGGTATTAGTTTAAGATAATGTTGAATATAATCATTCCAGTGTTTAAAATAAGGGGGTATTGCCGATACCAAATATATACTTAGGAAACTCTTTTCATTGTATTTTCCAGGCTTTTAACTTTTTTTTAGTTTATAAAGTAGCATATTACTTGTATATTTTTTTGTATTAATTTGACAACAAAAGGTAAAAATAAATACAACCTTTACAACATAAGTATTTAATTTTAATTACTGATATATTTTGTGCACCGTGTTTTACTTCCCATTACGACTAGCCGCATATTTACTCCAATGGATAAGGAATGAGAAAGGTAAAATGTTTGGGAAATGTGCCCGTATTTGCGTTGAAGAAGAATTATAAGTATATTAGGAAAAAAACACTCTCAGTACACCCGATCGGGATTTGAACACTGATATCCCAGTTATTTGCAGTACAGTCAAACGAAGAAGTTAATCCTAAAAAATTGTGACCACAGAAGCTGGTCACAAAATATTTAATAATTCATTTACAAGTGCATTTCCAAGACTCGTGTCATTTACGTTTAAACTGTAGAAGCACTGGCATTGTATATTTGGGTCCAACACTTTCAATTATTTGAAAAGTTTTGGTCAATGAAAGGGGGGTGAGGCGGGGTAGGGGATTACCACTACCTGGACTATTGTACTCTGAGAGTTAGCTCTCAGCTTGTCTTTCTCACGAGCAACATTTTGCAAGTGAGTTGTTTTAAAGAATTCTCATTTGGAAGCACTATTATCACTGGATATTTTAAGTTCTACCTGACTCGAGAGGCGCAGCAAATCTCCTGTAAGGCTATGTATCTGTTATTTCCTTATATGTGATCTAGGCCTATTACATGAAAAAGAGAAATATTTAAAATAAAAATTAATACTGAATTCCTCCTTTAACTTTTATTTCCATTTTATTAAGTCGTGCTTTGTATGAGTAAAATATGATCTTGATAATTGGTGATTAATTTTAGTTAATAACACATTTATTTTTGCATAAATAAATTGTAATAAATCTAGTTTTCTTAAAGTATTATGTTGTTCAGTGGTCTTTTCTATTGGTGAATATACTTGGTTACACAAAAGGAATAGAGCAACTAAGCAACCTTCAGGTGAGACTCCTCCATTTTTTACAAGTGAAATCCCTTTTCTAAGAGAAAAGATACAATATGTTAAATTTAGCTTTTAAAGAGTTAATGTAAAGTATAGTAAAAGTGAGAACTTAATTAAATTTCTTTTTATCTGGAGGTAAAACATCTAAAACAATTGGGATGCAAATAAAGATTTTAATTATTTTTTCAAACAATTGAAACACACAATGATGCATATACACATATAATTAGCTGCTTAGATTAGTACCTACTGAGCTTGCTGTCCTTGTTTAGTCATGCATGTCATTTAGTCATGTCATCTGTTGAGTTCATTTTATATTCACATTTGGTTAAGACAGTCGTAAGCCAGATTATATATGTTAAGTTGCTTTGAATCCTTGTTTAATAGTGCTAGTTTCAGAAAGGTGATGTTGGACATTTAATAATATACAGTATTGGTAATATTATTATTAATACAATATTCGTGAAATACTATTGCTTTTTGTATATGTTTTTAATATGCATCCCCCCTAACAATAACTAGTCCTGGGTTTTGAATTCATAAATAGGTTTTTTACTCAGCCAAAATGTTCACCTAAACTAATGGGTTATTTTTGGAGTTTTTTAACCAAATTTATTTTATGTTGAATAGCCACAAAAAACACTTGACTTAGCAAAAGGAATATATGGAATATCCGTAACCGCAAACATTACTTCAAATTTAGTGAGTTCCCCTTGGTGAGCACTTTCTAAGGAGAATATTATTGAGGCGTATAATTTTGTATATGGGTTGAGCAAAGATATTGGAGATCTAATAGAAAACCTAGCAACTCTAGCCCCACGTTTCAGAGCAGTTTGTATAATCTGATCCTTGTTTCTGACTTTAGGAACAAGGGGCAAATATGAACCTAACTCACCCAAAGAAATGAAGAACTCGTACTCATGCTCCTTAAAGCTCACAAATTCCAGGTGAAATCTGGAGACGCACTGCCCTACACAAAAAATTAATTTCTGTCTTCCAAAAAATTATTTTTTGCAAATCGTACACTGACTGAACTGGGTGGGATCTTAAATGCATTGATAAAATGGCTGAATACACGCCACACACCAATAATATATAGCTCAAAGTGAATTACAGGAGCGGCTTGTAAATGTGACAACAATCTACAGCAGTCAGGGAAAAAGAGTATGGTGACATTTTTGTAATGGTAGTTGTAGTAATGGTAGTGGTAGTCATAGTAATTGTTGTTGTAGTGGTAGTTGTAGTTCAAGTGGTAGCTGCAGTAGATGTGGCAGTTGTAGCAGTAGTAGTATCAGTAAATAATATAAGGGTGATCCATAGTTAAATTAAAACATTTAATAAATGAAGCAAACTAATTTATATTTAGATTAATATTTTTAACTACATCAGTGTAATAGAAGAATGGCAGTATCAGAATTGTAAGTTCTAAGTTTAGTCTTTTTAATGTGTAGAAAGAAGTAAACTTCTTTTCTGAAATATGAGTTACATGAATGTGAACTTGAAGATAAATGAAGACCAAATGTTAATTCCAGATATTTTGTTTTAGAGCTTAAAGAAAAAAGACAAAATGTATTGACATTAGTAGTATCTTCCTTAAGGGTTGTGGTAAATGTCTAATTAGTATAGCTTAAGCTGTTTTAGCTCATACCACTAATTGGTGACTATTTAAGACTATAATTAAATATAGAGAACAATTGTATCCAAACACTAAAAGCTAGCACATTTAGTAAAAATAAAAGTTTTAGGTTGTGGCCAGTCAAATCAATCTACTAGCAAAGCAATTAAAGTGTGCTTATTTATTATCGATGTACACTTTAAAGCCAATATACACTATTAGCAAGATTCTGAATACTGATAAAAACTAGAAAGAGATTTTAATCCAAGTTTGTGCAAATACTTAGTCAACTGAAAGAAAGTGAATAAATTGGTAAGTTTTTAACAACAAAAATACAATTTCATGACGTGTTTTCAAAGCTATGATATATGTTAAAAAAACATATTTTCTAAAAATAAATTAAATGCTCTTTTTTCCATTCAATTACAATAATATTGGAGTGAAACAAGCATGAAAAAGAGAGCAAGATTGAGAGAGCTCATGAAAGAGTGAATGAGAAGATGAAAGAACGCAATATAGAGAAAAAGAAAGTAAAACTGTTATTTCCTCCAGAGAGGAACAGCAAAGGGAAAGCATGAGAGCATGTGAAAAATTATGAGAGTGAGTAAGACAGCAAGATAGAAAGGGCAAGTGATAATAAGTGAGAGCAAGAAGGGGCACAAAAAAGTAATAACCAAATTGAGAAATCAAGACAGTGTGTGTGAGCGTAAGAGAAAATGAGAAAGCAAGAGAGAATAAGAGAACAAGAAAGTGTGAGGCAACAGAGAGAGAGCATTAAAAGCGAAAGGGAGAGCAAAAGAGAGTAGAAAATTTAGTTATAGGGAGAAAGCAAGAAATGGTAGGAGAACAAAAGAGAGAATGAGAAAGAGAGTATAAGAGTGAGTGAGAGATCAAGCGCTAGTGAGTGAGAGAGCAAGCGCTAGTGAGTGAGAGAGCAAGCGTTAGTAAGTGAGAGAGCAAGCGTTAGTGAGTGAGAGAGCAAGTGCTATTGAGTGAGGGAGCAAGTGCTATTGAGTGAGAGAGCAAGATATAGTGAGTAATGAGTGAGAGCAATTGCAATTGTGTGTGTGTGTGTGTGTGTGTGTCCGAATGAAAGAAGATAAAAAAAGTGTGTGATATAGCACACAAGTCAGTGTAAGTGCGATAGCAAGAGAGGGTGAAAACAAGAGAAAGAGAGCATAGGAGAAAGCTTGAAGAATCAGGTTGTCTACTGGACTAGAGTTTTGAAAGTACAATATACTTCCAGCATAAAATGTTATGGAATTATTGGATATAATTGTCCCGCGATTGGGAGCCAATTACAACTTTCTTGAATTGATTGTGAGATAATTGGTTATTATAGCCCCATGATTGAGCGTCAATTAAAATAATATGGTTTATTTGAGATAATTGGTAATTATGGCCCCGTGATCGAGAGCCAATTATTACGATATTTTACTTAAATAAATACAACTGTTAATGTTGCACATGATTTATTTAGATCATGGAACTGATTTATTACAAGTTCTGTAGATTTATGTTACCGGCACTGTGTATATTTATGTGATTACTCTCTGTTTATGTCGCCGGCACTCTGTGTGTTCATACACACACACACAGCTTATATATGACATACCTCTTGCCCCTTGGTCCTATTGTGACCAGTGTCAAAACCAACAAATCGAAAGCGTCCCTGCGACAGGTGTCTTGAAGACTAGCTTCCAATTGGGTATAGGGAGCTGGCGTCTCTTGCTTGTTTGGTAAATACTACGGAGTTAAATTTTGAAAATAAAAAATAAGTTTTAATGGTGCAATCCTACTACATTATTTCTGAAAAGCGCGTGATTCTCCATGGATGAAGTCTTAAAAGGATAATTTACATACAATTTATTGAAGAAAAATACCTTCATTCATGACTTTTTTAAATATATGAGTGGTTCAAATCAATATCGCTACAAGCATATTTTCTTTTAAAAATCCCGTATATACCAAAGGTTCTCAGAACCAAACAATCTCTATTTCCAAAGCATAAAGTGATAAGAAAGTTAGGGTTATGTCTGTCATAAATAAGATTCAGCGGGAGTTAATTTCTAGACATCATTTTAGTTATCAAGTCTACCAGAGTACTTACAAACACTAGTTATTATTTTTATTTTATGGATTTCTCTTCAATGAAGGGAAGTTTGGGGAAAGTGTCTAAAGCAAAGAAAATGGGAAAGGAAACGGTCAACATCGCCTGCAAAGGATCAATTGGACTGGTGTGAATGAAATACATAACAACAACCTAAAGCATGGAATAATTCATCATCATCATCAATCATCATACACAACTGTTTCCTGCCTGTGGCTGGGTCAGTTTAGTAAAATGCCTCCTCCTTCCTTTCTCATTCCAACGTTCTTCCTCCTTTAATTGTCACCACTCTTTTCTTACTTGCACAGTTTCTGTTATCTGCTCCTCCCATCTATTTCTTGGCCTCCCTTGCGGTCTTATTCTTACATACTTCATCTCTATCCTTTTTTTTCTTCGGCATCCTCTCCTTCTCCATCCTCATTACATGCCTATATCATCTCAGTCTTGCTTTCCCTACTATCTCATGTACTCCCTGTACCCCCACTCTTTCTGGATAGCTTCATTCCTAAAATTGTTTATCCTCGTTACAGCTAACATGCTCCTCAAAAATTTCATTCCCACAGCCTCCACTTTCCTAGTCTCTCTTACATTCAATGTCCATGTTTCTGCTGCATGTGTGACAATGGATACAAAGTACGCCCTGTACAACACATCCTTACGCTTCAAGGGCACTTCTCTTCACCATAGCTCTCTTACACACCTATAAAACAACTTTCTCTGCTGTCCTCCTCTCATTATATCATCTCTACCTTCACCTTTCGCCTCAATCACGCTTCCAAGATATTTTAATTTCTGTACTTTTCTCAGCTCTACAACATCCAACTTTATAGATTTAAGAGGTCTTATCCTCTTCCTTGCGATTACCATCACTTTACACTAGCCATGCTAAATTTCATTTCACACTCTTTCACTTCCTCATTCTATTATTGTAACTGTTCCTGTACTCCCTTTTCCTTATCCCCTCATANTATTGTAACTGTTCCTGTACTCCCTTTTCCTTATCCCCTCATACAATCAACATTTTTATTAGAAATTACTCCGTCCTCCCACTCTCTGTTTTAACACAACTCATGTTATCCTCATACATGCTTTTCACTTTCATTACTTACTTCTCTCTCCAATTTGGCCTCCTCCATCGATTTCCAAACTTTATTTTTATGCACGCTATCATGTGCTTTCTGCAAATCCATAAATACCATGACCAAGTATATTACAAATTCATACCTTCTTTCCATCACTGTCGTATGCCAAAGATCAAGTCTAATGCCTCTTTCCCTAAATCCGTGTTTCCTCCCTCCACCTTACTTTCATTTTATTTCTTATTCTTTTTCTAGCAATAAATATGTGGGTAAAATACAGAATATAAGAATTTTCAAGCGTCTGTCAAATAGTTGCAGAACCAAGCAAGCTAAACTATACAGAGTGCTAAATACATTTTTATTGGCACCACGTATTAGTGCCTGTTTGGGTTACACGCCTTTGTAATAATTGTGCTAATATTTTAGGGATTAGGAAATATACCCACATTTATGTGGAGGGAGAGTGGACTTTTTTTTTTAGGAAAAATCACCTTCAGTGCATCCGACGGGGATTCGAACCCCAAACTCCCCATCATTGGCAATCCAGTCTATTGCACGAGTGATACTATAGACCATTCAACTGTTGATGTGGGTGACAAATACCTTATTATAAGTAATTTTACTCTTGGTTATAAACAAAATTAACATTTGCAATAGTTTGTCTGTTGCAAGGGAAGTTGGGGTTCGAGAGAACTAAGTTTTTTTTTATGTAAAATGGTTTTTAACTCTCCCTTCAAGAAAATACATGGACATTTTCTCTAAAACACTGACTTCCTCATCCAAAACACGTTATTTCAATATAGATGTATGCAGCTAGTGAGATACGATGAAAAACAAGTTACAATAAAATAATAAATAATATGATAGTTGCAGATTATTATAAAAATCTTACTAAATAATAATAATATTCTAGGTTGCTATGAAATAATTTATGTAAAGAATTATTTCATTTTCAACTCTGATGAGCATGGTGCTAGTCATGATTTTTTATAAAATTACATTTTTTATTATGCGCCCAAACTATAGGTATTCTAACTATGGTAGTAGGGTACAGAGTAAGATGGTAGTGATATATTTATCAATATGGGAAATATATTTGCATTTATGTAAAGGGAGATTGGAAAACCTTTAAGAAAAAACGCCTTCAGGACAATACCTACCTGTGATGTTATGGCAATTCAAGAAGATTCACCAAGTTTATGTATTTACATTTTATTCAGCAAGTTTTAAAGCTATTCCATTGAAACAAAAACCATAAATTCTGAAATATTCTAAAAATAATCTAACGTTGTCATAAAACTGTATTTTATTTTATCAAAAATTAGTTTTTTAACGCATTTCTTTAAAAACAATTCATAGCTCAGGATATTTGGTTAGTTCACGAAAGGTCCTGTAGGAATATTCCTGCAAGGGTGTGGATTAAAACAGTCTTCCAAAGCATATATCTATCTAGAATAAGAAACAAGAAAAAGGTAATTTTGAAACGTAATTAAATGTTGCCCAGGGGCAAATTGAAATTCAAGTAAATATTGTCCAGGCGCTAATAGTAGAATGGGTGTTTAGACTTTTCAGTGGAAGAGGGTATGTGTTATCAGCATGTAAGCTAGAGGCTTCACAGGGAGGGTTAAATGTTAATTTTATTCCCTCTCTTTAGATTATATTTCATACAATAGCATTTAAGTGTGATAGTGCTTAAAGTATATTCCAAACTTGTACTAAGACATGGTGGGTGATAAGGAAATGAATACTAAACAAGGGTGTAGTTTGGTTTGAAAAGTTGGGGGAATATATGTTTCATAATGAAAAATTGATAGTTTGATTTAAGATGCCTGTCTCGCAATATATGTAGGGGTAAAAAAGTATTGAGGTGCATACCTATTAGACTATTAAGTTTCAGTTTTCTAGATTTCTTGATTTTAAAGCTCTTGCACATACATAAAAACCCACAAATACGTATACTGTTTTAATCATGTGATAAATTTATTCATAAAATACAAACTTTGTTCCTAAATATGATAATCACAGTAAAAAGAATTAAATTTCAGAGTGGGAGTCTAAGGGCTCAAAAAAATATATTTTCTATTGATTTGTCTAAGTATTTGCTGACTTAATTACATCACATTTTATCATTATTTTCATCTAGTGCTGAAGTAGTTTACTTAAATTTGCAAACATAAATGGCAATAGTTGTTGATTACTCTGATATTGAGTGAGCTATTTCTCCAACTCAAGTGAGAGTGAAAGCATTAATCCCAAGTTTGCTGTCAAAAGTTCATCTTCATAAAGTTGCTTGATGTTTGAAAAATATCAGATTTTGAGGATTCTTGTTATAAGAATTCTTTGGTATCCTACAAATCTTGTCGCTTCAAAAGCAAGGATAAACTAGAATAAAAATTCCAAAGAGAGCTTGCAAATTATAATACAGTGACCAGTTTTCATTATTTTGTTTGATGTTTCTTATTCATATAAGTAAAATAATTTTTTTAAAGTAAAAATTATTTAACATGCTTATTTAATTCAAGATTATACTAACAATTATTCAATTACTACTCTAGTGAAAAGGCATCTTGAAAATAAAAGCGTGTGGGAAGATACATTGACAGAAAGAAGCTGTTTTAGTGAAAATGCCACTATCCTTTCAGGCAGATATTTGCCTTCATTTGTGTATTTGGTCAATCGGCCAAGGCTAATAAGCTGTGAGAAACATTTTTTGATTTCTTCACTGAGGACTTTATCAGAAAAGGCGATAATCATAATTCCTGATGTCTTGATTCTGAAAATTTTGCTTTCTGAGATGTACAAAATATACTCTTCTTAGACATAAAGTTGGAAGATATTAACCAAAAGAAGCCTCCACCTTTCAGAAATCATCCAAGATGTCTAACATAAACAAGGAAGAAAAAGTTTGCAGAAGCATGTATTTGGCGTGTAACACAACTTGCTTTTAGGATGACAATGAATTATGCACCATAATTAGGCCAAACTGCTAATATGGGATGAGTCAATGATGGCTCCAAGCTATGCAATACATTCAGTCAATCATCTGTTGCACAATAGGCTATAATGAATAATAATTTTTCATTTGAGAGAAAAGTTTTAGTGTTAGGAGATAACTTCAGGTGATGTTTACCAATTTATCCGCATGCTCATAGGGCCGCAATCGTCCATAAAAGTATCTCAGCTGTGGAAGGAGCTTAGTACAGTAATTGTAAATTCCTTCCACAGCTGAGAGTATTCATTATTATTATTATTATTATTACTACGTTAAACCATAATCTACAGGAAATCGACAGTACAATACTGTTATTGAATAATACAATTGAGCAATGGATAACTGAAAAAATACTGCTTGAAAGAAAATATAAAAGAAGGGCCAGATGAAATAGTGACACACTTCACTAACCATTTGGAAAAGCTCAGCTCAACTGATATTTCGAATGCCATTCTGTGTCTGCAAAATGACAAGTTGAACAAATGAATGAGTAGGTATTTAGTATTTTAGAAGACAAGGTAGATTGCTACATAAGTATGAGCTCAGTCGACTATGTGGATTGGCGGGAAAAATACATAATTATATCGAGTCATTTTTTAAAATAGTTTGACACCCTCAGAAATACCACCACACAAGTTAAACTGAAAATTAAGCAGTATAATAATGCTCCTTGGGTTCTTAAATATTAAACAGGGCCTATGCAACAGGAAAGCCTAGCAGTAACCAAATTGGATAGAAAGCTATATTCCATATACTAAATAAATTAAGTCAAACTCGATTGAAAATAATAGTTCATATATATATAAAATTGCAATTATCTAATTTGCCAGATATAAGAAGATCTAGTAGTAAAAGGTGTAGTAAAAGAATACAAAAAGGTAGGTTGTAAATAAGCATCACCTATCAAATAACTATAGCATAATTATATAAAAATTTGTTGAAATTGAATTACCTGATTATCTGTTTTAGGTCTCCAAAAAATTCAAGCACAATTACTGACTTTTCCAAAAATGTTCGAGTTTGCAGCTGATCTGTCCCAACACTCTTGGGTCAGAAACATGAAACCAATTTCTTGGGATGAATCATAAAATTTGTATTACCGCACACCCCTCTATTATCGTCCCATGTCTTATATTTGTTTCTAGAGATAATAAATCATGTTTATGCTTATTTTTATCTAGGGCTCTATTAATTTTATCAAAAAATATTTTAAAATTACTTTTAGCAATTAGGATTTTTTTAAATTCAAAACTTTATAAAACATGATTGAAACATCGAAATTGATTACCAGAATGAAATGAGTTTAAGTTAAAAGTATGAATAGTTGCAAACCAAATGGATGTGCGGGCATCGGGTTGAGTGTTGGTATCAACACTTACCAATTGAGACACAGTAAAGATACCGCATGGGCGATACTGTACATACCTCAATATGGGTGCAGTATTGATCCCGACTGTTTCCAACAATATCTAGTTATTTATTTAATCAATTCAATATTTGCTTAGGTTGGCAACTTATATTACCCAGAGCTCATAGCGTCTCGCTTACATTTCTTTGTTGTTTTTAGTAGTTGACGCTTTATTACTTGCATCATTTTTCTTTTAAACTTTAAATAATAATATTATGTTAGTTTTATAATAATTATTAAATATTTACCCTTTATTTAAAAGTTGTTATTGTTAGTGTGATATTTGTTTGTAATCTTAAGAGAGTTTTATTTAAGTTTAGGTTAGGTTTAGTTACTTGTTGCACATTGTTTCTGTGTTTCAATATTGTTTGTATTAGTACTATGAAGGGCATTTTACATTTAATTTTTATTTTCTTTCACTTATTAATTAATTCACAAAGTTTTAATTCTTCTCTACTACCCTTTATTCGGCTTTATGTCTCAATTATTGTTTTTAGCTGCAATTTGGTAAGTTTTTTAAGAATTATTTTTAACGATTTATAATTTTTTCACAATATTTGTTTTATTATTATCTTAAATTTGCTTATGTTTCTGTGTGTATAAGTGTTATAAAACATGAAATTTATCATAATTTGATGGAAAAAAATAAATAAAGAATCACATCCTCTGTGCATACTAGAGTCGGCCTACTTAGGCAAAGAATAATTCACAAGTTCAAATTTCACAATGCGTGCATATTTAATATTTATTTACCTTAGAGGCTACCTCTCAGCCAGACCACAAAGATCCCGATCCATAGTGCGACTTACTCTAAAAAGACTTCAAAAAGCTCTTCCGGAGAGTATAAATGGATTTCTAATGTTTCTAAGCATCCGTCTCTGCACTCACATTCTTTTGTAAATCCACTCTTCTTTTTAGAATAATTAATTGAAGATGAACGAGAGCTTCCATAGTAAAATTTTAATAAATATTTATGTACAGGTTCAGATTAAATAAAAATAAACTGTCACAAAATGTGAAAAATTTATCTCTGGTAAACAACTGATTATAGAAACAAATAAATAATATTTCAAACTGTTTGACAATTCAAACTAGGGCTCTAGGAGTACTCGAATTTCGAGCCACGCTCGTCCTTTAATCTCGAGATCGAGATCGAAAGTTTTGTAGGCTCAACATTTTCGAACTTTTACTTGATGTACTTAATAATCAATTTTTAAAACGCAATAGCAAGCATAGGCTTAATTTAGATAATATCGGCATTTCCACTTATAAATCATTCAGTTACTTAAAAAATTGTTAAAAATTAATATCAATTTTCACATTAATAACTTAATAGGGCTTTAAAACCACTTTCGACCGGTAAATTTATTCAATATTGACATCCATTTTGAATTATACATGATTGAAGTTGTTTACTTGTATTGCCATGACAAAGCAATGAAAATAAAAATAGCTAAGTAGATTACGAAATAAATGAATGATTCTTTTTACTATTTTTACATGGTTCCTTTCTAAATAATAATTTATGTTAAATTAAAAATGTAATATCAAGAATATATTATTATATTAAATGTTTTCAAACTTAAGATATTTAAAACTCGTATGAATTAATAAGTTTAGCTACAAAACTAACACTAGTTTAGTTACTATTTAGTTATATAATTATGTTGGTGAACCTGTCTAAAATCAATGTTGATCTTATTTATTGTAAAACATATTTTACCAAACTTACCACATTTATATTAAAAAACATATTAATATGATCATATTGGCAACTCTGCTAAGTTTATGTTATGTTGGCTACCTCTATTTGTTACTCCCTGTAACTGTATCGTACATATAGTCGTTCAATGGTCTGCTTACTGTTCAGATGTTTCTGTTATAAAGATATTAATAAATATACTGTTTGCTTTATGCCATTACTGTGTGATTGCGTTTCATGGCCTATTAAACCTAATAAAACATTTACTATTTAATATTGTTTGTTAGAAATATTATTTTAGTCAAATTATTTTTTAATTTTAAAATATGAGCATCAACTTTTATAAGCATTAAAAATTTAATTGAAGTAAATTTCTAAATAAAATAAAGTCTAACGAGAGCCCGTACAACATGGATGTGCAACTGCACATAGAGGAATGGAAATGGAACAGAAGGCATGATCATGCATGTTCACACTAAGGAATAATAAACTAAATATGAAACACTTCAAATTTCTAACTATTTATGATTATTACATTTTCTTATAGGGTAAATTAAGTTATTGAAGCATATTTTGGGGAAATACTATCTTATTAAAACATCAGTTTTATTAACCTTTTATCACAATAGTGTAGAAACACTCTACAATAATGTAAAGTGATAGTGAAGGAAGCCAACCTGAAAGGATAGTTAGGTTAGGCCTAGATACAAACAAACACACTTCTTTATTTCCTCTTACACTTTTACACTTCCCACTTTTTCAAACTTCTACAGTTGCACATTGTTTTGAATTTTCTGAAATCTTACTTTTTCATATGAAGAGACATTAATGAAAAAGTAATATTTCAGAAAATTCAAAACAATGTGCCACTGTGGAAGTTTTGAAGAAATGGTCAGTGTTAAAGTGTCTGAAGAAATTAAGAGAGAAGTGTGTGTTTATATCTAGGCCTAACCTATCATTTAAGGTTTACTTCCCTCAATATCACTTACCTTACATTATTGTGCAGTGTTTCCACACTATCTTATTGTACATATCCAAGCCATCATGCAATTATTCATTTTATTCCTTTTTTATAAATATTAGTGTAATTTTAATGTCCTTAAAGAAATAAGTGTCGAAACCATTTTAATTATTGTTTATGTTAGGCCCTATTTTAGTTTTAGTGTTTTTTAATGTGTTATTTCTAAATTAAAAACCAATATTTCCGTTTATTAACTTTTTTTTTAAAGTATTTATATTTATAAAAATGAGGGTCATTCATATTTTAAGAACATGTGCTTCAGTTTATTTTTTAAATCTGAAATTTGAAAGCTGTTATACATTTACATTTACATTTAAAATAAACAAATATATACTCTCAACATCCCTTATGAAAATTAACTATTGAAAACCAATAGTATTTTTGGAATACTATTGAATTTTAATAGTATTTTATAATTACTATAGGA
>CABFWO010004507.1:0-31996 GCA_902155825.1 Timema genevievae
AAAAAAAAAATCTACCCTATAACTATATTTGGATTAGCTTGACATGTATCGATGTTAAAATTAAAATGTATATTTCCGTGGAAGATAGAGCTTAAAAACATACAATGGAATTCAAAATTTAAATCTCTTTTTCTACGTTACACACAAAGGATAATAATTACGTCAAATATGTCGTGAGAGAAAGATAAAATGCATCTCTATAAGTGTAGGGAGAAATTGAAATGCGAGTCTAACGCCTTGACACCACATAATCACCACAACGGTATGAAGACTGATATCTTTTTTTACAATTTATTCAACAGTTCAAGCCTCACATATGCCCCAGAATACTTTCTCCCTCCGTTATAGAGCGTGAATACGACATGGGGGGCTGACTTAAGCAAATCCCTCCGTTCTATCAGGAATACGTAGATCTGACAACACGGCTCACATTTCCATGATTTACGAGCGTCATTTCGTCTAACCTGTTTAATTCAGATCACCATTACTCCCTTCACCGAAATGATCCCTTGATGCGCAATTTCTTGGCTCTACTTTTCTTGTCG
Source organism: Timema genevievae (assembly GCA_902155825.1). Lineage (NCBI taxonomy): Eukaryota > Metazoa > Arthropoda > Insecta > Phasmatodea > Timematidae > Timema > Timema genevievae. The sequence goes on from CABFWO010004507.1 coordinate 546, forward strand.
ATTGTGGAATTTATGATAATCTAGAAGGTTCTTCGTCTTCTGATTGTACTTTCGTTATGTTTTAGTACGCTGCGTTGACTATCATAACACAATAAAATAGTGACGATGGTAAATATTATATACAGACATATATAGCACCGCGTCTTACTACCCGTTCGGGTTATACGCGTGTGTACTAATTTACGCTAGTTATTTTAGGGATTATAAAGGTTACATTAATAGGAAATATACCCGCATTTGCGTGGAAGAAGATTTGAAAAACATTTTGGAAGAACCACCTTAAGCACACTCGAGCCAGAGTCGAACCTCGATCTCCCCGTTATTGGCAGTCTAGCATACTGCTAGAGTAGCGCCTTAGACCATGCGGCTACCGAAGCGGGTGATGGTAAATATTAGTAACCCACTTTGGTGGCCGCATGGTCTAACGCGTTACTTTTGCAGTAGACTAGACTACCAATGACGGGGAGACCAAAGTTCGAATCTAATTTATGGTTTTACCAAAATTGTTTCCCACTCTCCCTTCACACAAATGTGGGTACACTTCCTTTAAATATAACCTTTCTAATCTATAAAACCACTAGCGTAATTAGTACACAAGCGTATAGCCCGAACGGGTAGTAAGACGTGGTGTTAAAAAAATATTAATATTCGCCTGGTAATTGGAGTGATAACACTTATCTTTTTCTTCTCTTTTTACTAAATCACTTAAGCAAAGTCATCTCTCTTAGTTTGAAATGATTTAGCAAGGCTATATACGTCTATTTTAATTTGTAGAATACTTATCATTACTTGGATATTAGCACCTAATACTTACTAATTAATGTGAACTCCCAAAAATACTGACACTTTCTAACATTATTTAGTGTTCCTTGTCTAGATAAGAGTCAAACAATTTCTTGACGGTATTTTAGTGATTTTGGTCTAGACATGTTATTAATTGCATTAAAAACTATCAAAATTCTATAAAACATTAAGACTTATAGATATTTAATATTTTAAATTTTATTCTTTTGTTCAAAACGTGTACCAATACGACTCGACTTTACATATATTGCTGGAAGTGCTAAATACCATTCGAATACAGTTTGTTTTGTCTCCCCACTTCTATTTCAGGGGAAATAGTAGTCTATTATTTTAAACCCGAGCGTTCTTATTCTATATCCTTGATTTTATTATGTGGCTGGCACAAATAAACTGTAGGCCTATCTTTTACAGCAATTTTGAAAATCAAAGTTAAGTTGGCAACAAAATAGTAATATTACTAAAAAGAGTCTTTGACGTGTGAACTCGGAACCTTTTTTTACAAAACTTTTGTAATTCTAATGACGTATATTGTGTAGCACAATATCTCGCCCTTAAAGGGTGTGACTGGCCAGATTTTTCTCTGATTCTTCATTCATTCTACATAAAAGAGAATGTAATTTCATCCGGAACCCTTTCATCTAAAAGGATTGTGCTAGCAAATCATTCTCTTTTGAAGCAAAACAATAGAAGGTAGATTCAAAGAAAACATTTTACCTGCTCGCTTCCTTGATAAAAATGAGTTATCAAAGCTTGTGTAAGACAAGCTTCATAATACTACATATTTCATTAATAACTTATATTACTACTGAATTAAATGCAACCAGGTTTAGTGGGACCCATTGTTTCACAAGCTGTGATAAATGTAAAACTGCTTTTGATTTATTTTAAAATATGAGTTGATAATAGTAAGAAGTATCATAAACTGATCAAAACAGATTTTTACTTTATATCATAGGTTTTTATGAAACTTTTTTTTTTTTACATCTTTGATTTGTTTAGCCACTAACGCTCTCTTAAATTTTGTAACTATTAATAATGCTTTGCAAGATATGAAGTATTTGTTTAGTTTATTTTATTTATGAAGCGGATGGATATAATGTATTGGTTAAGGTGGGAACATATGGAAAGCTAGTTAAGATCAGTGTTTTTGCAGTTTTTATAGGAAAAACATTTTTGGACCAAAATTAATAAAATATTTCTCCGCTAGAAACAGAGTTTAATTTTATTCACATGGTGATATCAACAGTTGATGAATATTTATCATGATCTGAAACTGCTAAAACAATTGCGTCTCCTTCCATCCCACCTTAAGCAATAGACTCTGTCAAAAGGTTTACCGAAAGTTTTGTAAACGCTAGTTTAGCTGTTCCCGCACCACAATCTGACCCTGAGTGATGGGTTTTGAATCCCAGTCGGGTGGATTTATGTTTTACAATGGGTTTTTACCATGATGATGCTATCAACATTTTAGTTCATTTTCATACACATTATTTTTTTCTCTACGCTCTCACAGTATTTTTCTTACCACCTGTACTATGTACTAATTACTTTTATTTGTTATGGATTAGGAAGGTTTAATTTTAGAGGGATCGCACCCGCATTTGCGTGGAAGGAGAGTGGAAAACCATTTAAGAAAAATCCTCAGTGCAACCGATCGTAATAGAACCATGATGGTCCCGTCTTCTGTAGTCTAGTCTTCCGTGAGAGTAGCGCCTTATACTATGCGGCCACCGAAATGGTTTTATATATAGTTGAAAAGTTTGATTTATTTTATTAGGAATCATCTGATAAGAAGCAACAACCCCATCTTACAACAATTCTGGACCAATATACGCTTTTCGAAAGGAAGAAAAAACTTTTGAATAATGCAGAAACGTTATTTTAAGTATTTGACGCATTATAATAACTTTTTTTTTGACACTGGCTCTATTATTCATCTTATTTTTGTTTGAACTTGAAAAAAGAAAAGCTACTAACATTCCATTTTTTTTCCCTCTCTGTCGTAACTTTTTCTTTAACCTCTTAAAGATTCTATCCCGTGTAAAGAACTGCGAACAAACAAAGCAATTTCCTCCCACTATCCACTGTGTTTTATTACACTGTTCATAAATCATTCTCTATATTCCATAAGAAAGTCAGGAGGAACGAGGAAACCGCTAGAATGGGTGAAGAGGATCGCGCTAAGCAAGTGTAAAGTACCCTCAATGTGTTGTATGCCCCTCCGTGCTAAACCCTGTTTCTTTGTAAGTCTGCAGTAATGTATCACTCGCCTTAAGCTTCTCTTGTCCTATCATTGGACAAATAACTACACTTAAGGGGGATGCGTCCGGTATAACAGTTCCATTATCACCCGCTTCACTGTCCGAATGCTCTTAAGGCGTCGTGTTAGACTTGCCTGCTGATGACGACGGGGAGATTGGGGTTCGAATTCCGGTCGGGTCTACAGAGGGTTGTTTCGTTCCTTTAATGATTTCCCTCTCTCCTTCCACGGAAATTCGGGAATATTCTCTTAAAAATTCTTCTTTAATCATCCTTATCTCATCAGAGTAATTACAACATATTAGAGGTGTGCGAGATCGAGAACGAAACTCAACAATCAAGAAGAGATCGAGAACGAGATTCAACAATCAAGACGAGATCGAGAATGAGATTCAACAATCAAGACGAGATCGAGAACGAAATTAAACAATCAAGACAAGATTGAGAATGAGATTAAACAATCAAGACGAGATCGAGAATGAGATTCAACAATCAAGACGAGATCGAGAATGAGATTAAACAATCAAGACGAGATCGAGAATGAGATTAAACAATCAAGACGAGATCGAGAACGAGATTCAACAAACGAGACGATATCGAGAATGAATATTTAAGAATCCCTTACTCTGGATGAGAGCGGGAATTTAAAATGTTTAATTAATTATTTCTAATACTATCTTGAAACACTGTTCTGTATTTGATTTGTTGAATGAATACTTAAATGAGATATAAAATAAATCAAAGAAATACGTATCACATATCAAATAATAAAAGCAAACAAAAATATGTTTTCTGTATTATATGTTTTCTATATTCAGAAATTAAAGAACAATTCCCGAAATTTTTGAGATTATAACATTTCTGTCCCGACAATCGGTTCAGGAACGGGAAGTATATCTTCCCTCGGGAATCCAGAAATTCGGGAATCCCAATAGAAAATAAACTAAATTTAACATATATTATAGTTTTATGAAAGTGTAATAAAAAAATTGAAATTATTTGATGATAAGCCCTCTACCAGAATTTCACACTAAATTAAGGCGATTGGCCTTTTTCATCTACGTAGTCATGGGAACAAACAATTATCTTCAAGAATTTATATTGTTTTGCAATTTTCTTTTTGGAAACGGGTCTGTTCAAGAATAGAAGCATTTTGATTAAGTTATACTTTTTATGCACACACCTCCTCTATAATCTTATCAGTGATCAAATATCGATAAAATTGACATTTTTCAAAAGAAAACTGCTGGCTTTAAAACAAAAAATAAGACAATTTAACAATTAGTAAACATCGATACACTATCTTAGAAGGGGTGTTGAAAATATTACTATAAAAACTTCTCTCGTTCTCGAGAAAACTGATATTTCCAAACGTATGATTTTTCCGCAAGTCCTATCCGGTAGCTAGCGCCATCTATGATTTCCGTGATCCATCTATTCTTGTTGACGCGGAAGGATACTTTGGTCGGTTGTGAAGCCACGCCACACCTTTCACCCTCCCGCCCAACATCTCACAAAATAGATTTTAGACTTGCACTCGATAGGGCCGAGAGCTTTAACTAACATCCTACAAACAATTCAAATTGTATTTTAGATTTTTAGGTTTTGAGAATTTGTCAATAAATATAAAATTTTATCCTCTTTATATACAATGAGAATTTATCATATTCCCTTCAGAGAATATAAATAAAAACTTGGCCCACTTTTTTTTATTTAGCATCGCGTCTTACTACCTGTTCAAGCTATACGCACTTTAATTATCTTTTTTAACACAGTCGAGTCTATATGTAATGAAGAACTTGAGAACTGAACTATAAATCCTACTTTTTTCACGATATAATGTTGAAGAAAAATATAAATGTCGCGTGATGTTATGCGATAAAAATAAAATGTTTCTATTCAATAAACACTGATACCAAAATTAACTTTCAGAGCGAGTCTTCCAAACAATCTGATCCACATCATTGAACTCGTTTTCAATTTAGTTCTTTTGACACAAACTTTGAGAAGAAAATGGTTTTAAATCAAATACATTTTATTGAGTGAAAAAAAAACTTTAAATTAGTAATATTAAATAAAACTATTCTACATTTTTCAAACCATGACACTTAAAACATTTTAAAACTTTTTTTGAATTTTTTTTTTCCTTCTCTCAACAATGAAGAGTGATTTATGCTATTTTAAAAGTTTCTGTTTTAATTTATTAATACGTTTTAGTGATAATCTTGAACAAAATTAAAATACAAAATGTTTGTAGTTTCTAGTGTTAGTGATCAATAGTACTACTTTGGAACTAAAGTATTAAATTTTAATAAGCTGTGAAATGTGGATACTTTTCAGAAAATATAATATTATGTAAAAGTATTATAACTTAACAAATACCTTCAACACTCCCCTCGGGAATCGAACAAGGTTCTAATGGACTTGTGATTGAGCATTTGACGTAGCTTCGCTGACACTTTAGATAACCACAATAACTTTAAATACACCTTATTCGGTGTAATAGATAACCTTCCATCCATTGCTGTCAGAACAAACTTGGTGTGGAATCTGACAAATTAATTTATAAATATTTTTTTAACGTAAATACACCCCGGAAAACAAATTATGACCCTATTCGATCTCTGAATGGTCTAAGGCGTCACAATAGTGTTAAACTGTCCTGTTCATGACGGAAAGATCGGGGTTCGAATCTCTTTCGTGTCTACTGAGGATAGTTTTTCCTAAATCGTTTCCCACTCTCCTTCCATGCCAATGCGGGTAGAATACCTCTAAAATACTTTTTTCTCATCTCTACCCCATCAGAATAATGTACAATATATACTTGTAAAATAAACATGTGATAAATAATTATGCACCATTTCAAGAATATACATTAAATAGTTCGGTCAACACAAGCGCTCTAAACGACTTATTAATAGGAACGAGGAGGGTATTTAAAAGAAATTGCACCCTCATTAGCGAATAGAGAGGACGAGAAAACCACATTCATAAAGCATAGGTAAGAACCCCTTTCGCACCCTAGTTTCCTCGGTTCCTATTCGAACCCCATACACTCGTTCAACGGTGACAAAGTAATATTCGAATCTAACGCCTTAACCCACTAGGCCACCTTTGCGTGTATCAACCACATAGTTATAAACAGCACACACAGATGGAGAGCTCAGCCCGGATGGTTTTGACCGTTGAGATCAACTTTGGCACAAGAGTTCGTTTTCAATCTCTTACGAATTCGCCGGGGATTATTTTCCGCGTTGGGATTTAAACTTTGACTCCTACAGTCAGGAGCTGTAAGCTACACCTTCATAATCCTATGTCTATTAATTAATTTAAATTACGAATAGCCTCGCAAGACAATAAGACGCGTATCGATTAAATTTAATCCCAACTCTTTAATAATTTACCGACTCGCTGTAGCTTTGAACTATTTGACGAGATATTAATCTCCGGTATCGCTAAGACCTCCCGAATGAGGCAACTAAACTTCAAACTTGTTGGTTTCTAGAACATACGTTACTATAGTTTGTGTAGCTTTATTCATGCGGAACTTAACTTTAGTCGTGTAGGTTCATTTGCGGGTCAGTCCGGTTTAAAAGTTGTCTGGATAGCACGTTCTTTAACGAAATGAAATGTCACTTTATCATAACTTGGACAGTTTTAACAAGCCGGAGATTGATTCTATGCTAGCTTACGTCCCCAGACTCTTGAATCTAAAACTTTGTACACTTGCATCCTCATGACTTTATTGTATTTCAACACTTTCCTTTTTTTCCTTTGTTCTTCCTTACGTCAACATGTTCCTGTCTAATCTTCGTTTTATTTTTAGTTTGAAGTTTTTACCAACTAAAATGTTCGTATTTCATCTCCCAATGTATTGATTTGTTTCTATTGTCCTAGATCTCTCTTCATTTTTACTTTCTAAAGTTTAAAGAGAAATAAAACGATCACGCGCTGACAACTCCAACTCTGTAGAACATTTCCAAGAACTTCTTTTAAAATATATATATGATTTATATTTTTATTTCATTTAAGAGTAGAAGGAAGAAAGTCTATGACCATTATATTGGAAGTAACAGTAAAACAAAACGAAAGTGATAATTTTGTAACTGAACGATTAGTTTTAAATGAAATTATAAACAATGATCAGTACATTACCTGCGTCTACCTACACATGTTTGAGCACTGACACGGATACGTTGTTTTTTTGTTTGTTTTTTTAGCACCGCGTCTTACTACCCGTTCGGGTTATACGCTTAAGTACTAATTACACTAATGAATTAGGAATGGATAAGGTTGAATTTAGAGGAAGTGAACCTGAATTTGCGTGGAGGGAGAGTGAAAAACCATTTAGGAAAAACCACCCCCAGTTCACCCGACCGAGATTCAAACCTCGATCTCCCCGTCCTCGGTGGTCTAGCTAAACACGACTAGCGCGTTAGCTAACTACGTCACCGAGGCGGGTAATACGGATACGTTTAAGTGCTATATTTGTAGGGCTATCGCATATTTAATTATCTTTCTTGGCACTGAAAGACACATAGACACACTGATATATATGTATATACTTAATACACACAGATACACACACCTATCTATTTTTATCACATAGATATACATATAGATAAATATATGTATATATCAGCATGTGTATCTGTGTGCTTAATGTCAAGAAAGTTAATTCAATATGCAATACCTCCACACATATAACATATACATAGATGAATAAGCCTATACACATATTCATCACACACATACATACACAAATAGTCATGCACATAAATAAAAACGCAGAAACACACATATATACATACATACAGACATATACACATGTATACGTACATACACATGAACAAACACACATACACAAAGACCCAAAGATACGTTTTGTAAACTAACTTAAAATCCACTCTCATGTTTGACTGTCCTGCTGATGACGAGGAAGTCATGGTTCGAATCCCAGTTGGGTCTACTAGGGGTGTTTTTTTATAAATGGTTTCCCACTCTCCCTCCATGCAAATGTGGGTACATTACCTCTAAAATGATTCCTTCCTAATCCCGATCCCATTGAAGTAACTATCATATATGCGTATAAACTGAACGCGTAGTAAGTAAGACGCGGCGATAAAAAAATCTCAAAATAATTCAGTATAAGAACATTTAAATTTTGTTTGTGTTATTGAATCTTAAGATAGAAAATAGTTTAATGTTTTAAATAATACTAGCAGACCCGACAGACGCTGTCCTGCCCGAACGTTGGCTTTTCGTTTGGGTGGTATAATTGATTTCGATAATAAAATAAATACTATGTGATCATCACAATTACAAATTCACAATGAACTCCAATTAGTGAGTAACACAAATATTACAAATTCAGTGTTTGTCAAGACAACATACAAAATAAAACATCTTTTCATTTTTGGCATTTCGCCCACAACTCCACAAATATCAGCTTAGGTTTTAACGGTCAATTATTGATGAACTTATNTCTGATATACAAAAAATTTACCCCCCCCCCAAAAAAAAAATTCCCTAAAAAATAAAAAACTCCTAGAACCCGATTGCAACGCCACCTACCGGGTCCAATTGTGAATCTAAACCATCCACGGACCCGCTCAAACACACACACAAAATTTCATCAAAATCGGTCCAGCCGTTTAGGAGGAGTTCAGTGACATACACACGTACAGAAGAATTATATATATTAAGATTATCTTATAAGTATTTTATTAAAATCCACTCTAACAGATTTCTCGATTATAGGCCGGCCATTCGATGGGTTTATTTGACCAAGATCCAAGACTGCAGAGGGGGTTGAACCATGAATACACCCCGACCTATATTTCATCATCACGTTCGTGTGTTTTAAGGCGACCGCAACCCTTGTGAGCAAAGCTACGTCACAAGCCCTAAGATCTTGTGGCAAAGGGGGGCGATAAATGGGTTGGGAGGCTACGAAGCAAGACTAATCGCAACTTTACTGCAGATAAGTTACACAACGTACCGTTCTGACCTACCAGAGCTTGGTTCGTAACCAGATTAACATACACGGGGCTGTCTTCAGCACACAAGCCTCTGAATAAACCTACATACCTCTAAGAAACCAGGACTTCACTAAAGGCATTGTGTGAAGGAAGTTGGATTATTTATACACTTTCTAATGTACTAATTTATAACATACCCAGTAAACCCGTGCAAAACTTTCCTACATTCAACCTCCTCCCTCCTCCCCTCCCCCCCAAAAATGTATTATTTTGTTGGGTTGTTGAAATTAAATACTCAGTGAAGTGTATACACAAAATAGCAAAAAGAGTTTATTAATGGGAACGTATTTACAATTTACAATACCTCTTTTTATACAATATTTGATGTCAGAATACAATCATATTGAATTTTTTGTTTGTCATTTTTTGTAATTGATACCAAGATATTATTAGATTTATTGACTGTTGAAAAGGCTATATAAAGTTGTCCACGAGTAAATACAGCATTTGGCAAGTACAATCCAGATCTTTGAAGTGTCTGTCCCTGAGACTTATTGACAACAGAAATAATATATAGGGTTTTCTTTTAACTTAAATTTTAAACAATGTGTTTTAACGTAAACTAAGTATGTTATGTCAGAAGTCTGTAAAAAATCCTATCCGCTGATACCTTATTCATCGCTGTAGGCTTTGTATTAGTTGAGAAAAAGGGATAGTGACAACAGAAATAATATATATAGGATTATTTATAATTTTCTATAAATATATGTTATTTAGTAGTTTTTTTAGCGTTGTATTTTACTAATCGTTTGGACTGTACCCACATGTATTAATTAAGCTAATGTGTTAGGGATGTAGGTGAATCTTAGAGGAAGTGTAAATTTCTGGATAAATTTAACAATTTATATCTCTCACGGGCTTGCCAACCTTATGTACATATGATTTTACAACTATTATAATAATTCTAGATAATACTACTTTAGTAAAGAGTTAATTATCTATACAGTTGATGTGCAAATTTAATGACAGTCTACAAACGTGTATAACTATTACTTTAACTTAATTTTTGCCGTATATTGCAAATAATATATTGAATATGAATATAATAACAAGTTTTGTGTATGGTGGCTTGAGTATACGACTGACAGCTCTACGAGTTGTGGGTCTAGTTTTGGTGCCTAAAGGATATAAGGAATATAAATAAATTTCCAATAAGAAATAGAATTTAACTTTAGTTTTCAAATACAATTATTAATGGGTTGGATTGGTCAGAATGATGCGTATCCCGCTTTGATGGCTGTATGGTATAAGGCGTCACACTTGCAGTAGACTAGACTGCTGATGACAGGTAGATGAGGTTCTAATCTCTGTCAGGTGTACTGATTATTTTTTTCAAAATGGTTTTCCACGCGAATTTGGGTAAATTTACTATAAATATAAACTTCCTCAGTCCTAAAACCATTAGCGTGGTTATAATATAAGCGTATAAACCAAACGGGTTACAAGACAATGAAAAAATGGTTAGATTGGTTAGATTTAAGCCTGTGCGAATCCATAATTTTCCATTTCGAGTCGAATCTGAATTGAATATTTTATTTTGAAAATGTTTCAAATCCAAATCAAATAACATATCTTTAGGAGTCTTTGAAAATATTTTAAACTTAATCTTAAGTTAAACAAGTAAACAAATCCTCATGACTAACTTATGAAAGGTTATAAACTAAATAAATTACTATGTTTTTTTGAATAATGGTTTGCTGTACAAGACGATAGAAAGTTGAAATTATTATTCTTAAGTATGAAAAGATTCAAATTTTCATCTAAACTCATCGAATCCGAATCTGAAATTTACTTATATTCGAAATTTTGAATCTACCACGAATCTCTCTAATAATAAGACTCGAAAGATCGAATGGAATCCGAATCTTAGCAAGATTAGAATTTAGATTAGAAATTTCGAAGGCTCGCACACACAGGCTTAGTTGGATTAATGACTATTTGTGTTACTGAGGATTTTAAGCAACTTACATTTATATGGCTTGAGATAACAGAATAGGGGGAGGAAATTTATTAAATTAACTATTTCACCATTCGGGAAGATAATGTATAGCTCGTAAATTATCCTATTAAGGATCAAACCAATGGCCTTCCAACTCTGAGCTGAGCATGCTATAAATAAAATAATGACGTGTTTTGATGCCACAGTGCTATTCGATCTCTCAACTACTGTCACCACAGGCAAAGAACATTCACCCACGATAAATACCGTCCCTTATCGTACACATACAGAAGTGTGGGTGTGTTATTATACGTCTAGGGCTGCCCCGTGCCGACACAATGTCCGCCACCCGCTGTACATGCTCAACACCGCGAGACGTTTCAATCCAGCCTCCTGTGTACAAACCAACTGATAACAAGCTCCGCTGCCCACGGATTCGATATAAAGTAACCGCGCGCCAACTAAACTAATCCCCAAACATTCGAAACGGAAGCTCCCCTTCTAAAAATAAATGGATGGAACCAGCTTTTAAAGTTGTTAAACATGAGGAACTCCTGAAGCAAACTCTATTGTCTATACTCTCTATACAATGTTCTGGTAAGTACAGTCACTGCCTTGAAATTATTGAAATTGTGAAACACTCTATAATATATATTATTTGGGGGTGTTTAACATGACATTGATAAACTCACGACTTACAAATTAAGAACCTAGATACAGCATCAATGGCAGTGTTCGTGGTCTAAGATGTCATATTCTCAATAAAATGTATTTCCGGTGACTGGGGGCCGAGTTACGAATCTCAGACGTGTGAAACTGTAGAAGTTTTCCCCATTTGTTTTATGAATGATGTGCCCAACTCCTTGGACCGCCAGGTCCTGGGTACAACGCATATGACCCTTGTGAATCGCCACTGCTTGGTGACGTGTTTCCACTTAGTCGAATGCAGGGATCATCCAAGAATGACACACTCAATGCTGTCGTGCTTTCCTGAACTTTATTATCGTCGTGTTGTACAAATCGATCCTTTGTTATTCACTCCGCACGGCCACCAACAGGTCTCGTCAACGAGGCTGACGCTCCAATCTATGGACTTAACTCGTCCACTCGCCAGTCTTGCTACACGTCAACTCCTACTTCAAGTGTCCCCACCCCCCACAAAAATGGTTTAGAATTACGGTCTATTTCGTACACTTTTTTTTTTCCTAGGAAGATGAGGCATATTTTTATCACAGTTATCTCTGAAACGTAATTCTAAACTGGATTAACAATATTTTCTTCAAAAATTTGTTAAAAATAGCTTAATTAAAAAGATATTTAAAAATTTAAAAATCTGACTTTGAGGTGCATTCGGACCCCATTCCGTCCACCTATGTTAAATATTTCAGATCTCTGCTTGCCGTAGATTTGGCTGGGTATCTCACACAAACAAACAAACAAACAAACAAACAAACACTAACACTTGATTTTATTATTATACTACTATAAATCCACATGGCTGACTCACTCACTGACATTAATGTTTACCCACTTCCAGATGAGCTAGAAACTTGAAATTTGGTGAACTTATAGCTTCTAGCTTGTAGCCGACGGGAAAATTCCAAAAAGTTAAAAAAAAATTAACCTCCGACAAAAATTCAACAAGTTGGAGCAACTTTAAAGTTGGTGAGGACCTTTCTTTGGAGGTCTCTTGTGGCTAAACGGTAAGACCTATCAAAAACGGATTGCACCAGCAGCCACGGATTTGGCAAGATCCACAAGTTTGGTCCTATTACTTTTTGTCGTATCTCCATCGGCTATAAATTAGATAGAGCTAGATTTTTTTTTATTTTAGGTACTTTTGCACATTTTCCACACATTTTTTTAATATCAAAACAACACTGGAACTACACTAGGGATTTGGGGGCGGAGCCCCCAACGAGCAAAGTGAGTAGAAGATACATAAAGTACCAAGTCCGACTGGCTAGTAAAGGTTTGGACATACTGAATACTGAGAGAGGAGGCTGTGTGACTGGTATGGTAAATGGATAATCAGCCAGATTATCTAACAAGATAAAGTGACTAATAAAGCAGATTGTAAAGTTTCCTTGTGGTCTGTAAAAAAACATGGTATTCAAAAGTGTATAACATTAAACTGCCTGACCCAGTAATATTAGGCAAGCAGTTGCTCACCCTGACAACTACTTGGAGGTGTGTGTTCCAATGTTCCATCATAATCAGGCATCGGAATTGGAGATAGTTTATATAGAATATGGTTTTCCAAACTCTATACAAAAAATTGTATTTAATTTCCTTAAATTGCATCAATCTTGTGCAGTTCCTGTAGCCAACTCACTGTTTTCCAGTACTGGGCATTGTCGATTAGGAAACCATAACTTACTCCCGAAAATTTTACTACCTAAATTATTTTAGAATAATAAAATATTTAAATTTCCGAATAGTTTAGATAATCAATCAAAACAAAGGTTGAATGTACTTACCTTTAAACAGCCCTTTACGCACAAAAGAGTATTTAGGTGCGATTGGGCGTGTCATCTGCGCGTGTCACGTTGTTGAACACACCATACACACACACACACACACACACACACTCCTCGCACCCCATTTCTGTGTCTGTGTATGAGTTATGCAACCAGCCAACCATCATTATGCAAATATATTCCATCCCTCCACCCCTTTCGACCTCTCTTCTATACACATATATCCTTCCTCAAACGTAGGCCGGTATAGTGACGACAGACAAACCATACACAGTTATTAAATTATAAATGCACTTCGTTGGTCGTGTGGTCTAACGCGCTACCCTTGCGGTAGACTAGACTGTCTATGATGGAGAAGATCGAGGTTAGAATCTCGGTGGTGTATACTGAGGCGTTTTTTTAAAATTGGTTTTCCACTATCCCTCCACGCAAATGCGGGTACACTTCCTCTAAATATAACCTTGCTAATCCCTAAAACCATTAGCATAATTAGTACATAAGAGTATAACCCGAACGGGTAGTAAGACGCAGTGGTAAAAAAAAGTCTTAATGACATTAAAGGTTAAATCATTCTTCGTTTCGTTGTTAGCAGATGGGATGGCCTTTGGACTAGGCCTTGATTCTCTCTCCAACGAGTAAAATGATACAGAAGTGGAGTGAGGATTATCCAAAAAATATTCTAGGACCAATATTATCTACCCTGGGAGGTCCTACAAGCATCGCAGAGGTTCATGGGATTATTCTCGCACACTCCGCTCTCATTAATGGTTTGATCAGTATTTTGCTCTGACCAGTTACTGTTCATTTACCGCTTGCGAAGTGCGATAGCCCGGCTGACTACGGATGGGAAACTAACACGCCCTCGCTGAGAAATTCACCCTATCCTTGAAAGTGAGAACTTTACCAAAAATGTTAATCAAATTATTTTGCCACCATAATTGAAAGGGGGAGATTTCAAGTTGCCTACCTGTGATTTCTGTAAGTAATTACTTGAGAAAGAAAGCAAGAAGTTGTCTAATAGCTCTTCTAAGCACTTTCCATGCTTAAAAAGTAGTGTCGGCCTGGACGCAAGGGGCAGTTAACATTAACATTAAAACGTGACTGGCATTCATCGTTAACAAATTTAACCAATTAGATCTTCCTTTTTTTATTATTTATCTTTATGTTACCAATTATTATTCTTATTCACTGGCAAGTAAAAAGTTAAATCTCGATATTTCTAACATTAATATTTATGAAATCCTATATGTATGTTTATTTATATAGGTATGTATAGGTATATAAGTAAAAACCTATATTGCTATAGGCCTGTATATTTATTTATTTTATATATTTATATACATAAAGTATATATTATATATAAGCTATATATATTATAGGTTGGTGGATTTTTTCTTGGGCGATGAAAATCCGTAGCACAACTTCCTTCGGATCGGAATTAAAGCCGTCGGTCTCAGGTTGGTTGTGGCATGTTAAACCCTGGAAGGTAAATGTAAAACCTTTCCTTAGAATTGGTAGTCCCTTTCGCGTTAGCTAATAGAAATTCAGGTTGGAAGGCAATGACAACTTCCAAACTTTCTGAACACCCCTAACACATGCCATTTTTATCAGATGACGCAGGCAACACTAACCAGCCGAAAGGTTGATTGTATGCTCATCGCTGGACGAATAGAAATCGCATCAAACCAACCCTCTGGTTATTTACTTAAGAAGAAGATGTGTGTCTGTGATGGCATACATATAATATTTTGTCGCTTACAAATAAATACAGGCCTACATACTCGTATAACTGTCTCACGTATGAAATCATATACGTGTTTGTGTGTATGTGAAATCGGGTGATAATCGACCCAGTAGAAAGAGAGGTCTTATTTTAACTCTACTTTTTGGCAATTCTTCTGTTTGTTTGTCCTGAGATCATTGCCAAATGCTCTGACCAATTTTAACGAAAATTGGGAATGACAGTATTTTGACATAGGCTGAATGACGTATTTAAATGTTGCTTTTGAATTTTGACATATATTGAGATATTGACGTCTAAAACTACGTGAACAACGGTTATTCTATTAATATATTAATTTAGTATTGAATAAATTATTCTTTCTTTTTTTTTCTCTCCATCTTGATCAGCAATCTACTTCAAATCCAAGAAGATATTTCCCCTTGAAATCCAAAGAGAATATTAAAACTGTAGTAGTGATAATATCATGACACAGCGATGAACTAATTTTTTATGTATGTAAAGAGGTCAACAGTTCACAGAACTAATACATAATAAATATATCATCATATATTGCTTATATGGTAGAATAAGATATATGTTCCTCCTTGGTGACATATTTGTTTTATTATGTGTGTAGAAATGTGTGTGACAATATATCTGGCATTTAAACTTATCTTTGGTTTTGAAAAGCAGTATTTAATCGAATTCGCACGAGAACTACACATGTAAAGGTAGTTTACAAACCAAGATTTAAAAAATATATAGATGGGTCTGCCAACTTGGTTTCATTATTTACAGTTGGCGTATAACAAGTCGATACATTACTCTAATTCCCTTACTTTTTGGAAGGCACTGACAAAACTTACGACTTCATTCTGTGCAATAAAAGTAGTCACTATATTATTATAGAGTGCAGCTGTCTAAATTTACATATCCCTTCAAGTATAGCAGCTTAAGAACCAGATGGACAGACAGGGGGACAAATGGACAAGTCCTAAGAAGAGTGGGTGAGAAGAGAACCATTTTGGATGTGATCCTTTGGTACAAAGCAAACTGGACACATCCTTAGGAGGAATTATCTTCTACACGACGTAATAGGAGGAAAGGTTGAGGTGAAGAGGAGTTTAGGAAAGAGGAGGATTCAAATATTGGATGACTTGAAGGAGAGAAGAAAATTCTGGGAGCTGAAGGAGGAGGCAGAGAACAGGGCGCATTGGAGGTCTAAGTTCACTTACAAAAGGAATGGACCTGTCGTAAGACAGAGCTATGATGATGATGATAATAATAAAAATAATTTAAATATTGAAAATTTATAAGAGTACATTCTTTATGGTTTGAGACTCCATTTAATTCGATGACGGTATACCGCTGGCACTTATTCTTTTACTTAACAAAGATCTGAATACATAAGATGATTCAGAAGTAATTGATTTGGACAACTTAACTTTATTTGTAAACAGCCTTTTGAATTTGAAGATTTCGTTGTTAAAATCATTGATAAAAAACCAAATAACCTTAAAAACACTCACCATTTTAATATTTTCTCAGTTATTTGTTGTAGTTTGAGTTTTCGATAGTTCGATGGGATTCCTGTTCTGTTCAACTTGAACTATTGAGATTTTAACATATTCTAAAATAATTTGTATTAATTTCCTTTAAAAAAAACCTTGTCGGATTCGATAACTCAGTAGGTTGTGTGTGTCTGCTTCTTAGAGCTGAGAGTCCCGGGATATAATCCGGGCACGTTCTAAAATAATTTAATTGGTAAAATTAGAGGTTACTCTCGTTAAGATGTGGTTCAACGGTCGGGAGGCTGGCTGTTGTGTATCTTCGAGTTAAGTTAGTTTATAGGCCATATTATGTTATAAGTTTGTTTTGTAGAGACACATTAGATACCCATACTCACATTAGTAATATGTTTTTTCCAGCATGTTCAAGCCTAATGAGATGGAATTTATGGAGGACATTAAATTGACAATGGTCTGAGTGTCGCCACTGTACTCGCACACACAGCACACGTAGCCTCAAGAGTTGGAGGCACGTTATGCACGACAGCGTGGCGCCAGTGTTCCATTTAACCACATGAACATGCTCACACACGTGCTAAACTATTTACAAATGGAACGACTTGATGCCACTAATAATTCCAAGATGACAATTTGATTTAGCTCTCGACAGAAAATTAGAGGTTTGCGAGTCACTGTACCAGTCTGTGCATAAACTAACTTAGTATCATCTGTATCGGGGGGGTCACATGGTCTAATGCGTTACCATTGTGTTAGGAAGGGTGTCCAGTTATGTGGAGATAAGGGATCGATTCCCAATCAGGTGTGCTAAGTGTTTTTTTCCCCTAAATTGCTTCCCACCATCCTTCTATGCAAATGTAGGAGTATTTCCTCCAAAATTAAACCTTACTCAAAAGATATTTGGTCCAAAGAGGGATGAGGCTACGGGGTAGTGGAGGAGGCTACATAATTATGTGTTTCATTCTCTGTAATTGTCACAAGACATTGTTATGACAATCAAGTCTCGTAGATTACGGTGGGCAAGACATGCAGTGCAAATGGGAGATTTTAAAAGCTTTTTCAGGGTACTGAATGATGAACCCAATGG
The DNA here is from genome assembly GCA_902155825.1 of Timema genevievae. NCBI lineage: Eukaryota > Metazoa > Arthropoda > Insecta > Phasmatodea > Timematidae > Timema > Timema genevievae. The sequence continues at coordinate 18,405 of CABFWO010004507.1, forward strand.
GAATAGATCATTGGGAAGACCTATACGCAGATGGGAGGATAACATTAGAATGGACGTGAAAGATATAAGGTGTAATGAGGTGGACTGGATAGAACTAGCTCAAGATAGGATAGGGTGTAATGAGGTGGACTGGATAGAACTAGTTGAATATAGGGATAGTTGGTGTACTTTAGTAAATGTGGTAAATAACTTTCGAGCTCCTAATGCCATAGAATTAGTATATAATAAATTGGCCTTACTTAATCTTTCTAACTAGTATGTATATTTCAAGGGTTGGTAATGACTCAAGCTAGAGGAATGTGGGTGAGGGTGGGTGGGGGGGGGGAGCATACAAACCGCACCCACAGTACAGTAGTCTACTTCGTGTAGAGGATGTGAAATTAACAGTTAAATCTACAAGGGGAAGTACCTTACGCTCCGCTCCCAAGATTACCCGTTTGGGATACGAAGCTCAAAATCGTAGTCGGAAGCATCCAAGTGCGATGTAAGTTTAACGCTTTAAAACTTTCAGCCCACCACTGCGGTTGGATGTTGACAATGGTTCTGAATTATCCACAGACCACTAACCACTCAAAATACGCTTATATCTGGCAAGAGTGTGTATAGCAATGCAGTTTGGTAAAATTTCCAAAATCAGTAAGTTGATAATATATGTGGCCGGGACTCATTTTCTTACACGGGAAAATTCATTTTTGATTCTCAAACCCACCCCACATGCAAATAAACCCATTAGAACTTTGTTATTATAATTATTGTTAAATTTCAGTGGTGTTTCTTAAGAACGTTGCCTAGCTGTTAGGTTATGGTTAATCTCGATATGATTTACCATGCTGATGTATTCACGTTTTATTTGGCGAGTTTTAAAGATATGAGGATAACATTAATATTTTTTTTAAAAAACATAAATTCTTCTATAATTATAAAATAATTGCAAAATTATATATTTGATCTTAAGGTAGTTTTTTTTTAAACGCATTCCTTTTAAATCGTCTCACAGCTCAGGCAGGCTATTTGTTTTCTACACGAAACTGGCCTTTAGGTACCCTCCTGCTGGGATGTAGATTAGCAATGTCCCTGCAAGCGTTTGTCTACCTAGAAGAGGAAGAAAACGTTTTGAAATGATAGTTAATGTTGTATAGAATCCAATAGAAGAGACGGTGTTTATTCTCGTCATTGGAATAGGTTAGGTCTGATCATCAGGTAAATTAGATGTATTATAGGGTAATTTGCTCATTTTCTTCCCTCTCTATTAGGTACATTTGCGTCTACATTGGATATCATCTCTGAGGTAACTGTATAGCTAATATTGGGAAACAGCGTTGACATTCTCTTGTTTTCATGTGGTCAATAATCTTCCCTCGAATATAAGACGTATTTCAAAACGCTGGTTCGTCAAGGTTGCCAGTAGCTCCTTCTTAGCCTGGCACACCATCTTCAGACATAACTGAGAGCGAGGAGATTTGGCAACAGTTAACTGAGAGAGAGCGAAGATGAAACTTTTTTTCCATTATACCTGCAGTTCCCTCAGAGGTGATACTGTGTGTGTGTTAGGCCTATTCTACACTAGCGGTTAAAACTCTAGCAACCGCGCCTTTGAATGAAACCCTTGATATAAAGTTAGAAAATAACCAGCGTTTTAACCGCTACTTCTGGTGGTGCTAAAACCGCCTAGCGGTAGAAACGCGAATCAAACTACACCAGGGTGTTAACAGGCAGTTGTGCCTCAATGTCACAACAAGTCTTTCAGAAGGAATAATAAATACCCTTCCTAAAGATGGTATCACGTTTTACAATATTTTCATTCACTAAACCAAGTAGTTCATCAAATGAAACCACAGACATTCTATAGTACAATAATAACTTCTCTGGGTACATTCTGTGATTCATAGACATAATATGAAACTGTCCTGTTGAGAGACGGTTCGATAAGGTGGGGTGAGTCCACCAACGTCTCTTTTGAGGTTTTTTTTAGTTTCATCCAACAAAATAAGTCCCGCAACATAGCCGGCCTGTACAATGTCCATTTTTAAACCATAATGCACAAGTGGAAGCAACAATCGCGGCATTTAGACCGCTAGTGTAGATTTAGTAGCGTTATGGTAGCTGTTTAACAGCTGCGTTTTGACAGTCAGGTGTAGATTCAAGAGTTTGGGGGCGTAGGCTAGCGGCAAAACCGCCGCGTTTTAACCGCTAGTGTAGAATCGGCCTTAGTACTTAAAGTGCTCAAGTGCGTCAAGTTAAAATACAGCTCGCTTTGCAAAATAGCTTCTAAATCACCTATTAGGGAAATATTTCCTTTTCTCATTTGATCGTTAATTGCTATATCTGATGAGTTGTCTGGATTACATCAATCAGTAGCTCAGTCTGTGGAAATGTTAGCCAGTACAAATGTACTGTTACTCATAAGAAGCCTAAATTTACTAATCGTACATCCTTTTCGTGAAGGGTATTTCCATATCCCGATGAGATGAGATTTTGGTGAGTTTTACGGGGTAGTACCAATACATCCATTACTGTATCCATCCTGTAGTCCGTATTTTTTATTCAAGCCTTTTTTTTTTCCACTACAGGCTTGCTAGGCCTGTCGTAGCTTCAAATACATTATAATCTAACCAGAACAAGCACAGCATTCAGTCCCCAGCCGTCAACTTATCAATGTGAAAAGGTGAACCCATATTTAACCAATGATAATTTTTCGGCCATGTTGGGAATCGAACCTGAAACCCCTAGCTCAGTAGGCAGACATGGTACCGACTGAGCTAAGGTGTCTGATAGGCTAGTACCAATGAAGATCTTAAAACTAACTTAAGCCTAATAAACCAAAATCTGGTTACCATGGAAAATATTCCTATTTCGAGAAAAATCCCCCGGTGCCAGTCGAGAATCGAAGCTGGGACCTCTGTCAGCAGCAAGGAAGGGGCTCTGAACACTATACCACAAGGCTGGTTCTTAGGACTGATGTATTATGCCAAGCTTTTTTATAAATCTCTACAGATATGTTATTTTTTATTTAGTAAATTGAACTTTAAATCCATCCTTCCCTAAAATAGCTTAGCAAATATGTTTTTAACTGATTAAATAGCGCATGCTCTAATCGTCTGGGTTCGTACCAACTGGAGACGTTTGATAAAGCTGGTAAGTTTAATTTGAGCTATGTTTTAATAATTCTGAAACCTTTTATATCTCCATCCTATGATACATAAAGTTATGTGTAAAGTTCAAGGATAAACTTATAGGTTTAAGACGTAAGTTATAAAAAGCCTCAGCATTTAAATCACAAAGTCTTTTTATTGTCAATGTGTAGCTTCGTGTATAAATATTTCATCCAATAAATCTCAATGAAGACCATGGATTTTAATCAAATGTACCATACAAGCTTCAACATATTCAGACTATTAATTTTAGAGTGTGGAATTGCATTAGTAATGAATCGATTCTGAAAAAATTATTTTAAATGTTATTAGTTTTGCATTTAATCATTTTTCCATGGTAATTGTTTCCGCCTTGTAATGATAGGATTAAACATTTTTCCAACCAAACGGGAGTCAATTCCAGGACCTCAAGATTGTTCTAGAATAATTTATCTTTCTTTTTACATTTATTTAACATATATATATATTTAGAACCGCGTCTAACTGTTCAGATTATACGCATATGTACTAATTATGCTAATGATTTTAGGGATGATAAAGGTTTTATTTAGAGGACGTGTGTCCGAATTTACGTAGAGAGAGAGAGAGAGAGAGTGGAAAACCTATTTGGATAAAACCACCCTCAGTACACCCGACTGAGTTTCGAACCCTGATCTCCCAGTTATCGGCAGTCTAGTCTACTGCGAGAGTAGCCGCTTAAACAAAATATTTGTTATATCTTCAAACAACGATATTATTGAAGTTCTTAAAGCATTTTGAGAGAAACTCGAAAAACTATAAAATTAATTATAGCTCTTTTAACATTGGGGGTGACCTGGTGGTCTAGGGGTAAGGTTTCAGACTTCTGTGCTGAGGGTCTGGGGTTCAATCCTCGGTCCCGGCACAGATTTATCTGATTGCCCAAACCCTTCCTTCACCTCTGACAAGATGTGTATTAATCACAACTTGTGAATGTGTGGAATGCCAGGCCTCCCCCGTGGTTCGGATCCCACGTTAAACTGTAGGTCCTCCATTTCATCTCACAATCACCCTACCATTGCACATTAGCGTAAGTGCGTATAACACGAACGGGTAGTAAGACGTGGTGCTAATAGTTATAATTAATTAATTAATTAATTATTGAACAGTGAAATAGAGAGCTATGGGAGGAGCAGATAACATAAGTTGTGCAAAAAAGAGGAGAAGATGGGATGAAATTAAAGGAGGAAGGATAGTTGAATGATAGAGGAAGATGGGGACATTTTACCAAACTGACCCGTACACAAGCTGTAAACAGTTGATGATGATGATGATGATAACTCACAAATTATATTCACAGAAAATCCCGTAATGTAATTATAAAACTCTGCCCGTGCAGACCTTAATAAACACAAATCAGTACTCACCGAGATAGGTGCTGTTGGTGAGCACCCAAAACACCTTGAGTGGGTCGACCATCTCCAGCGATCGTTGTTGTCACCAGTCACACAGGTGAGACACCAGCTCACACATTCTGTTCTCCTGATACCTCTATACAGTTCCCCCCTACATCAAGCTTGAGAGGACAGGATGTTATGTACACACACGACTGACGACAACACGAGCGGGAGAACTTACAGGTCGTCAGCACAATATATACATATATATTTACGACCTACGAGTTTCTCTTTAGCTCGCACGGGAAATATATTGATACAGTTATTTGTTTTATTTAATCATACATTTTACTAATATTTATTATTTAAATAGGAAGCTAGTTAAGAGTAAATCAATTAACTTCTCATTATTTTTGTTGACCAAAATATTATAGAATTCAAAAGAATTTAAACTTAATTATAATGAGAACGTACCCTATGTTAGTAACATATAATATTATATAGTTTTTCTCTATTATAACTTTAAGAAATTATTCAAAATTTTCGATATTAAAAAAGTGTTTAAATAAAATAATTACTCCAAAAATATATTTATCATTTTAAAAAACTAGATATAATGAAGCGAGTGTCTGAAATAGATTAATTTCAATAAATTATAAACGTTTTGATGTGTTTTTTTTTGTCTCCACTCAAGCCAATAAAAAGCGAAACCTGCCAGACGTGTTCCCAAGAGCGCGAAGTTCAAAGAGAGCCGCCAGTTAGCCGACTGTGGGAGCGTTGTTCGGTGGGTGGGACGGCACTCCTCTAATCGCACCCTACTCCCCACTTTCCAACCCCTTCCTTCCTCACTACCTAACGTCGCGACGCTTCCCCGGCGCACCGGCCGGCTGGCGTCGGCGCCAGAGGCTCACGTTGGCAAATCAAAGAATCTGCATGGCTATATGGCATCTCTCGAACATTTGACGACAAGATGAAATCAGCGTATCGTAATTACATCAACTGTCGAATATTTTATGACCTGTTGCGAGGATTTAGAGGTACAAAGATTGATTGCTAAGTGTGAATTTAGATTGATGCTATAACGAATAAAGCACGACTTAGAGTGTGTTTTGAATTGTTCACTCTATCTTTAATGAGAAAGAACCTTCATAAAATATGCTAAAAATATTCTTTGTCAGGTCCAACACCTTAGATCAGTCGGTAGCGTGCATTTTTAATAGAGTAAGGCTCCAGGGTTCAATTCCCGTCATGGTTGAAATATTTATAATTGGTGAAATGTGGGTTTACCCTTTCACAGTGATCAATTAACGGACGGGGACTGGTTCTAGATTTAGGCCCAATCTTACAATGTCACGTTATTCTATTCGTTAGAGCTTAACATAAGGTTAAGTGATAACATCCACTACTTTTGATTTTTACAATATTTGGTTAACGCTAATGTCCATGTAAAAGTGCTCCTAACGTCAACGCGGTTATCAAACGTAATGTTAACATTAAAAACGTTAAACACTCCGCCATATTGTTTTCAAGGCTATTTTTATTATTAAAGTGAGATTACAATTATTTATCTTATGACCCGCCTCGGTGGCGTAGTTGGCTAACGCGCTAGTCGTGTTGAGCTCGACCACCGAGGACGGGGAGATCGAGGTTCGAATCTCGGTCGGGTGAACTGGGGGGGGGTTTCCTAAATGGTTTTCCACTCTACCTCCACGCAAATGCGGGTTCACTTCCTCTAAATTCAACCTCCCCAATTCCTAATCCATTAGAATAATTAGTACTTAAGCGTATAACCCGAACGGGTAGTAAGACGCGGTGCTAAATATTATTTATCTTATGAAATAGTTTATTTATTTTGTGATTATGATGAATTTGAAGATGAGTTACATGTTCTAAGGAACCCAAGACTTTGAAGACTGAAGAGATATTTGAAACGAAATAATTTCCTTGAAACAAGGAAGAATATTTTTTACGTTTTCGTTTGGACAGAAATAAAGTGATATAAATTCTTTTGAGTAATTGAACAACAACTAAAATTATTTCTTTTCAATCATTTGTTTGTGTTTATCTATTAATTAAATTAGCAACATTTCCTAGTCTTTGCTAAAAATTTAAACCTCGTTCGCGTTTCTGATTCTCAACAGATATTTCGGCAGAAAAATAAATACGATAAACAATAGCAGATTACCTTACATAGACATGATAAATTTGACTCGTTTTGATTTTTTTGTTTTCATAACAGTTCCATAGATGTTGTAATGACTTGCCTACATTCTCTATGGTCAAATTAAGCCATTCAAAAGCCCTGAAACAAATCTAGCGCTCCGAGAAAGTTAACGATAAGAACTAATTGAAGACACCTGTTCGTAATTCACGAGCACATAAAAATAGTATTGTAAAACACAACGACAAGTTTAACTAATGGTTAGACTATACGGGCAGTTAAGTTACGAGGACTTTAACGAGACGTTGTAAGATTGGTTCTTAAGTTAGTTTATAAATCGTGTGCTGATATAATCACTCGGTTCAGAAAGTGCGCGTTAAATACCTCAAATTTTTAAAAAAATATTTAAATAAAAAATATATTAGGCCTATTATATTATTAGTTATTTTGTAGGTACTAATAATATTTATATATCCACTTCGGTGACCCCATGGTCCAAGGAGTCACTTGCACAATAGACTGGACTGCAATGACAAGGAGATTGGTGTTCAATCCCGGTCGGGCTTAGTGAGGGTGGATTTTATATATTGCTTTCCACTCTCCCCCTCGCAAATGTGGGTATACTTCCTCTAAAATAAAACTTTATAATCCCTAACATATTAGATTAATTACTATATAGGCGTACAACCCGAATGAGTAGTAAGATGCAATGATAAAAATAACAATGAAAAAAATCTGACTGTTCCAACATTCACAATAATACATAGATAAAACCATTCATATAACTATTTTCTTTTTTATGGGTCACATCCTAATTCTTACTAGTGTCTGTTCTATTTTCACACTTACATACTCTTTGGCACTAAGCACTCGAAAGTTAATTGCCGCACTTACAAAGTACGCCACCTATCTTGAGAGAGTTCTATCCAGACCACCTCATTATACCCTATCACTAATATTGTAGAGGTGTATGATTATTTCGGTAGATTTAGTCTTATTGTAGTTTGCTAAGCTCAATGTTTTAGTTAGTAAATTTAGTAAAGCGCTAGCTCTAAAGAGCCAAATGGCAGTTTTACCTCTCTCTAGCAAGTTACTAATAGAATATCGATTCATAATGTGCAGTCTTTCCTACGAGCGCGCGCACGTGAGCTTTAGATCAACAAAGAAATAGCTGTGTTTAAATTTGTACGGGATAAAGAAAAACATAGCAGTCTTCAATACAGAACAATATTATTTGAAGATATTCGACTACTGCAAACATTGTGCAACATAAGATTAAATTATTATATCAATCAAAGTTCATTGAAGACATACTCATACATTTGCTGCATATTATGTTAGCCTTTCTTTTATAGAACGAATAACTAAACATATTATACAGCACGTCAACAATACGGAAACACATTAAAAAAACTTAATTTCGTCTTTTGGAATTAATAAAACAATATTTAAACACGTCAATCTCGAACTAACTATAAAGTGTATCCCTTTGGCTTTAGGTTATTTCACATTTCAGGTTATTTTTCCATCCACCTTTCCTATACCTTCTTCAAAATATAATACACTTACCTCATAAAGCGAAAAGAGGTTTTCCCTATAGAGATATATTATATATTCGCATCCAATGTCCATTTCCTGTGTTTGTCCTTTATGTTATACCTTACAATTTCCCATTTTCTCCATTTTGTATTTTTTTAAGTTTTCCTCTTTTAAGAAGTTACGTTGCGCGTTTCACAATCCTCCCTGATGAGTTCCGATAGAATGAAACCTAGGCCGGGGGAATTGGTAGTGACGATTGATTGTTTTTAAGATGGCAGAAATGGCAGAAATGTAAGTTGTGAACTTTTTTCTTCTTTTGATTGTGAAAAACATATTGTGTTCGTCACCTTTCCTAAACCTTCTTCCAATTATAAAACATTTCAAGTTAGTATTAATTATTTTAAAACGAACTTGATATATTGAATTACAACTTTGGAATATCTCTCAGGAATTTCAATTGTTCTTTTGCTCTCACGAATAATTTATGGATGGATAAATTCTAATATTTTCCTAAATACGAAATCAAATAAGAAATGAAGGAACGTTTAGAATGAGATACATAACTTCTACACCACCTCTCACCCACCCCGCTAACCCCCACACACAAGAATTTTACCACGAGTTTAAAGGTTATTTATACGTGGTTTATTTCAACAAGTAATATTAAGATATGTCCTTTAAAAATCATAATAAAATATTATTTACAGTTCTAGGAGCCAAATTCTGCAAAAAAATTATTTTAGAATACCTTTTGATTGAAAATTTGGAAGACGTTCACTCTTTGATTGAAACTCTCGTGGTAGACTAGACTGCTGATGACGGGGAGATTGAGGTTCGAAAATCGGTCGGGTGTATTGAGGGTGTTTTTCCCCAAATTGCTTTCTACTCTTACTAAACGAAAATTCGGGTACACTTCCTTTTAATTTAACCTTCCTAATCCCCAAAACCATTAACGTAATTGGTATATAAGCGTACAACCCGAAGTAATAAGTAGTAATGCGCGGTTCTAAGAAAATAAATAAAAAAGATAAAATTGCATCCCCTCCACTTCCCCTCATCTGATTGTTGAATAAAGTACCATGGTTTGTACACACACTAAGCAGCAGCGACGTATGATTACTGCTCACGCCCAGTTTATTCGACACGTTCTAGCTCGATGATGAGATAGCATGATGCTATATAGCTCACCCTGTTTCCGGAAAAATAGATAGTGCAAAGAAAAGGTCCCATCTCAATCCGATGAGTACTTTTTGAATCTACTGACAACGAACAAAGGACACATGAGGAACTACTTGAATAAAGAAGTAGCTGTTCCAGTTTAGAAAACTGAGATTAACGATTACTAGAATACGGGGGTGTTAATTATGGAGTATAAAATACGGGACGTTACGCTAAAATGTAAACTGTAAACGAGACCATCCAGATTTATCTCCAAGCCACCAGTGCTAAGCAACAAAAGAAAGACGCTCTTAGAATCTATGGATCTATGGAGAATCTATGGATCATCATATTATTCAGTCAGTCGATATTTTTTTAGCGCCGCGTTTGCTAATCGTTCGGGTTATACGCTAAGACCATGTTAACTCTATATAAAAGTTTTTTTAAACAAAGAGTACAAATTATTACTAAAAAATATTATTAAAACTAGTTTAAAAAACTCACATGAATGCCCTTAAGCGCTCAAACAATAACACTTGGTTGCACAGGGCTAAAAAGGCGTTAATGTGATGCCAGTACCTATTAATGAACATAAAATTATATTAACAATCACATGATCTGTTTTTAAACAACTTAACGTAACACATTATATTAATTTATTATAGTTCGTTTTGTTTAATTTTAAAGGATTTTATTGCCTAAAGGAACCCGCACGGCAATCCATTACAAGGACCGTAATACACATTTGAAAACAAATAAATATGCAATGTGTATAAACTAAGGATTTTAACATTTATGGTGTTTTATTTAGTTCTAAAACTGAATTTAAAAGAGTACTCCTATAAATTTAAAAGCTTCAAACTTGTTTTCAATATGAAACAAACTCATTTATTCAGAGGAGTACTTTAATGAAGAAACCACCAAAAAATAAATAGCTTTTCATAAGGATTTAATTTGTTCCCTGCGGTTGGACAGTTGGAATTTTAGTCCTGCAGATTCGAACGTTTACACCGGACGTGAACAAACTGGCGTTCACAAATAACTTTATATATTGCACAGCATTTTCCAAATAATATATGTATTTTGTAAAGGTTTAGTCTTCTACCTAACTATTTCATTAATTCAATTGTCAATTCTACTTAAATTAATAGCGCTTACTTCAGAACATTTATTAATGCATCCAATCATGGTTTTAATTTTATAATAATAACATATTTTCCTTTCAAATAACTTGTAAGGTAATGTACAAAATGAGAACTAGTTTTTAATCCTTAAATGGCTTATACATATTTGTGACTTTAAAACTTTGAAATTATCTAGACATCAAATTAGTTTAGTTGTATTTAGTTTGAGTTCAAAATACCCGCATGGGTGGGTGTGAGGAGATGAAAATCTCACCTAGGCTAGTTTGCTAGTAACAGGTAGATTATGGTTGGATTAAAGCCGGTTTTCAATTAAATTGTTTTTCACCTTCCCTCCATGCAAATTTGATTATATTCCTCGTCCTTACCTAGCTTCCGTGGTTAAAATGAATATAACCTGGTCCGTTAGCAAATTTTAATAGCTATATTACACGTTTTGGTTACCGCATGGTCTATGATTCTAACGCGCTACTCTCGTGTTAGACTTGACTGTCTATGGCGGGGAGATCAAGGTTCGAATCTAGGTTGGGCGTACTGAGTTTTTCCATAGTGGTTTTCCATTCTTCCCCTACTCAAATGTTGGTGCACTTCCTCTAAATATAGCCTTCCTAATCCCTAAATCCATCAACGTAATTAGTACCATAAGCGTATAACTCGAACGGGTAGTAAGATACGCTGCTAAAAAAAGCTATTATTTTTATAAAGGCGTCAACCGGCCTCTTGATATAGTGGTCATCGCCCCTGATTACTGGTCTAGAGGTTCCAGGTTATATTCCTGGTAGTACCATAGGTATTTTTCCTATGGTAACCTTGATCTGGTTAATTAGGCTTAAGTTAGGTTTAATATTTCCCCTGGCTCCGCACCCTCATAATCACTATCATGACGTCACCTCATTGAAGGTATGACGTATAGAAACCCTCCAAGGTATACCCTGGGCAACGTTCTGTTCCTCCTGAGCGGCTAAAAGTCTACATAAAGGGGCGACCGAACTGGATACTTCATCTCTCATGGTCTAATATGACATACGATTTTTAAAAAAAACTTTAAGGAAAGGGTCAAATTTTAGTTTTATTCAACATAAACATGGAGTTGAACTTAAATTGAGAAATTACAAACTCTAATTTATTCGCGTATTCTGTAAAAACATATACATATTTGAAGTTCTAGTTCACAACAGTAGTTTTACCTTAAAGAAAATTTATTAATGAATTATAATTTATTTTATGAAACCAATTTATATAGAAAGAGTTTAAATATCTAAGTTTGAAAGCCTATAATTACTTACACCAGTATGTATTTAGGTTAATAGATCTGTACAACATTCTTAAGTCTATTATATTTGTTGAAACGACACTTTACTATATTTGATTCACACTTGAAAACTTTAACGAATCTGAAGTAGGCCTTTCTTAAAATTGAATCGGTAATAAAACAAAATTTCCGTTTCTAGAAATACCTTTTTGTGCTTCGAGTTAATCGTGTTAAGCAACGAAGGTGAATAAATCTCTTCGGATTACCAGAGTCTAAACAAACAAACAAACAAACAAAAAAACACACTCAATTCTCTGTTCGCCACGGCAGAGAGTGGAACATAATTCTGGTGAAATATACAGCTAAGGGAACAAATAAATTAACTTAACGTCCCCATGGCCTTGTAATGAGCGATGCATGTAGTAGGTTTGCTGACGCCTTTATGCAAATTACTCCAGTACCGGCCTGTCAGTTGTGTACAATCCAAGAAGATCTCGTCACAGCATCTATTTGATACGCTAATTCGTTATTCTCAGAGACATAATGTAAAAAAAAAATCGACGCTACGGTAAAATTAAAACGTATAGGGAAGTGGAGGAGGGGGAAGTCACATCACACACATTCCCCGGGACGACATCTTTAATATCTCGAACCATTTAAGGACCCCAAAAAATGCTTTATTTTTTAAAATTAATTTAAATATGTCAGATACCTCTTTTAACGATTCTCTAAACTGAATTTTAAAATATCATGATCGTCTAACAGATTTGAGTTAAAAATTGGACTTTCCCACTTTTTTACATGTACCTTTCCATTTTGATCTATAAACGTCGATCGATTAGATTTGGAAAAGGAGAAAGTAAAATGACGTAACACTTTTTTTTTCCCCCAAAGAGTTAGAACAAGGCTTCATAAATAAGAAATAAACCTAAAAAAAAATATGAAAATATTGTATTTAAATTAAATCTACTATATCTAAACCAATATTGCACCGGAGGTCACGTGATCAGAGGCTTGGTTCTGGTTTTGTCTAGTTTCTTGAGGACAGAGTGACCTGGGTTTTAATCCCAGCATATTTTATCGAGGTGGTTTAGGGTGGGACGGAAGGGGACGACAGAAAAATTCAGTGTTTTTTCAGTTTTTTTAATGTCAAAACATTATTTTGGGCAAAATAAATAAAATATTGCTCCAGTACAAACATATAATTTTATTTTATTCACATAGTTACCTTGAAAATCGGTCAAGGGTGTCCTGGAATTTGATGAAAGCTTTTTACATTCATTTAAAAAGTTTTATCATCTAATGCCGCCGCTATGCTCACGACAGATATTCAACCACTGTCCACCCTTTTAATCCTTTGTTCCTAAATTTTAGTATTAAATTATCGGGTACTTCTAAAGGTCACACAAGCCGTTTGTTTTATACCCGCAGCCAAACAAACAATTTTTAAAACCAGATTTTATTTTAATTTTACATGAATATTTTGGTAGTTTAAATGGATAAAATGGTTAAATTAGCTTGGAAAGAAAGTCATTTCAATCCAATGAACGTGCAGTACATAATAAATTTTAAAATGCTTGTTTAAAATATTGAACATACTTCACTAAATAAAAAGTTTATAGATGTTTTTATATTTCATTTATCTTTACTTTGGTTTTTAGTTCCCTTTAGTGTCAATGTGTAGGCAGTTAGCGAATTTCATCAACTCATCTAAGGGAAGATAATTAAAAGGTTCTAGCGAATGTAAATAAACAGTTAGTTTGTTGGATGGAGGATAGAAAGTCACAGTGTTGAAATAAAGCCTCCTCCCCCCTCCCCCCCCCCCCCCCCCCC
>CABFWO010004507.1:32119-63339 GCA_902155825.1 Timema genevievae
CACACACTCACTTCGAGTTGGGATTTCAGTCCTTAGTTTTCTAGATATAGGAAGGAGTGCTAACTGCTACCCCAACCATACCATCACTACCACAGTAGCAATGCGGCTATTTAATATACACACAAAGTTATTTTGGCATTAATGGCTGACTGATAAAAATCTACTTTTAAAAATTTTTAAAGCGTAAATTCTCCCTATTTTGAAGCGACTCTTGAATTATTTTATTTTTTAAAACTTTTTTGAGCTAAATACATTTCTACTCTAATGATTAGCAAAGTTTAGTTCTAAAAATAAACATTATTGGGCACTTCCCTAAATATTTTAACTGCTATACAACCACTTTAACACATTTGTAGTATAAATAAATACTGTGTTATCATATATATGGGGATGAAAATATTAGAAAATACCAACAAAAATGTAAAACATTTGCCAATCAAGAGAAAATAAATTCCATATGAAAAAGTCAAAATAAAAATAAAAAGTCCCTTGTACACACTTAACTGTCATTTTCAAACCCCCCTCCCTTATTAAGTTTCTTTGCTGTATTAAATATTTTGAGTACTCAAGAATTAATTTGTGAGTCTTACTTTAGACCCTTTTTGAGCACTTCCCTCTCCATCTAAAGAAATTGAATTGAATTTAAAGAACCTTGACTCATTTATTCCTTCATTGTGATATCTACAGAAACATCATTGGCAAAAAGGTTAATAATCCACTAATATGTAGGGCTTCAAATCCTGGCTAGGTATTCTTTTCCGCTGCGCAAATCTAGGTACATTTCCTCAAAATCCAACCTTCCTCAATGGTGTGAATATGGTAACATCTCTGACTAGTATTATATTATTATTATTATTTAGCACAGCGTCTTACTACCCGTTCGGGTTATACGCTATAGTATTATAACATCCTTGTACATGAATTAGCACAACAAAAATACACACCAAATATACAAATGAAAATATTTTAATTTGATCATTCATTGTAATTTTTTTTGTTGACATTTGTAACACAGCGGCTTATGTTCTAATCCCTTTGGGGACGAAAATAGTAAACCCGACGTAATGCGCCAACAGGATATAACGAGCAACGAGATTTTCTCCCGGCCCTGATCCTGCCCTTTGATAGTAAAACACGAGGGAAAAAATGATAATACAAAACAATTTATATTTATGACAAATAGATAGAGCAACCACAGACAGACAGTCTGTCAGACGTCCTAGGCCGACAAATAACAACCACACACGACAGACAGTCTGTCAGACGTCCTAGGCCGACAACTAGCAACCACACTCGACAGACAGTCTAATCAGACGTCCTAGGCCAACAAATAACAACCACACTCGACAGACAATCTGTCAGACGTCCTAGGCCGACAACTAGCAACCACACTCGACAGACAGTCTTGTCAGACGTCCTAGGCCGACAACTAGCAACCACACTCGACAGACAGTCTTGTCAGACGTCCGAGGCCGACAAATAGCAACCACACACGCAACTGACCACCTTCATTTGGTCGGTGGTTGTGCTGATGTTTGGATACGTGTCATGAAAGATTCAGTGTTGGTGCATTCATTTATTAACCTATCACAGCTAATCTCCATTGAGTAACATCTTTGAATTTTACAAATAAAGAAAGAAGCAGCACACGATTGTACCGGGCCCTTCAAACTGATAGTTTTTATAAACCCCGTGGGGCTGCGCGCGCACCTAGAACACTTCTACAAAAATGTCGGTAAGGGTGACCACATATGATAGACTAAAAAGACTGACCTAAGAAAAAATATGTGGCTGGTTCAATTTGTCAACCGTCTCTTAACACAGACCCGACTGTCGGCGGTGGAATGGGAATCTATCGTATTCAAGCGTGGACACGCACACACGAAATACGAATAAATATGACCCGACATTATTGTAGTAGTGTACGAGATGCGCGCGCAGCCTCACGGGGTTTGTAAACTGTCAGTTTGAAGAGGCCAGTACACTCGTGTGTACACACACTTCTTTCTGTACATCCCCAACCAAAACATCGAATGAGTCGAGAGAAATTTAAAAAAAAAATTCTCTAGGTAGGAAAATAGAGGCATGAACCAAATATGAGACCACCCTTTTAAAACAGCTGACTATCTATAAGGTGAACCCAAGACTTCCGATATAGCCTCTATTTGCGATTTAATATCAATATCTCTGGACATCTCAATCTTTGTAAACGCACCAACACTGAGTCTTCCATGGCACGCAGCCAAATACCAGAACAGTTAATGCGTGTGCGGTGTCTTGCCACCTACTGTCTGTCGTGTGCGGTGTCTTGCCACCTACTGTATGTCGTGTGCGGTATCTTGCCACCTACTCTCTGTCGTGTGCGGTGTCTTGCCACCTACTGTATGTCGTGTGCGGTGTCTTGCCACCTACTGTATGTCGTGTGCGGTGTCTTGCCACCTACTGTATGTCGTGTGTTGTCGCCCTAAGACTTGCAGTCTCTCAGAGCTGATATTGGGTGTAGTGTTCTAGTACAGCTCCCTCAACGTATCTGCTAATGAATTTAATCCCAACGAATCTCTTAGTAACTGGTTGTTCCTCCTTTCCCCTTCGAGTCTACGTGATCCTCTTTGGTCGATGCTGCTCAAAGTAATGACCCGTTTGTCAAACTGCTTACGATCTGACCAGAGTGTTTGGTTTATTTAGGTTTCGTGTGACTAAACAGTTATTGCAGGGCAGATCTTAGGTAAGGACTAGACAAACACACGCTCCTCTATGTGGGTAGTTAATATTACAAGTGACCTGCTTCGGTGACTGCATGGTCTAACCCGTCACCCTCTTATTACACTAGGCTGCCGATGGCAGGGAATATATAAGTTATTTTTTTGTAGTTTTCCCTGAACTAGCAGGGTTTAGGATGACTTTAGCTAAAAAAGGATTAAATACAAAAAATGCAATTCTTGTTGTGGTTTTTTAATCACAGGGTCTGACTATCTTTTCAATTTATAAGCATATATTATAGCCTCCCTAATCCTTAAAACCATTAACGTAATTAGTACATGATCGTATAGTCCTAATGGATAGTAAGACGTGATGCTAAAAAAACAACTTTGATGTAAACCCTATTTTGAAATAACAAACCACAACTTTAATTTTGAGAAACAGCTGGACGTTTACAACGTGTTTCAATGTGTTTCAACGTTCCAGAAAGAAACTCCTGTAATGGCTAATTGCTACACAGAAACTTTAGTTTCCAAGTCTAAACGGCTGGAGGTTTTGTTTTAGAAAATCAATAGAGATAAGATGAAATGTCATTAGTAGTCTGGGAATTTACGATACAGCCCGGTTTATGAATGACGACTATACAAGTCCTGTTTCACTTTATCGGACCCGCTCGGCAGAACGTGATTCTAAACTTCCCTCTCGAGTATCACTACACTTTAACCTCGAATATAAGTTGTTGTCTAAGAAATATTTCTCCCCAGACGACGCCATAAGGCTCTGGAACAATCTAATATAGATACATACTAACCTATCTAAATAATAGCAGGAACATGGTTAATATTAATGTTGCGGTACAAACTATTCACGATTCCTTTATTTATACCAAAACAAATCTAAATAATGTTATTAAATATATTAAAAATAACTCGAGTGGAAGCATTGTGATCTCAAATAACAAACTTAAAAAATATATTAATGTGTCTTGTGATAGTAAAAATACTAAATGAATAAAATAAAAATATAATGGTTTTTTAATATAGTAGTTACATTTTAATTTCACTATGATATACTTTCAATATAAATATGTTTGTCTTGGAATGATATAATAATAGCTTTGCACAATCTTTTTTTAATGAAATCCATTTTTTTTTCATCAGACAAGTTATCTATTTTTACTTTATAATAAAGTTTAGTTTACTAATACTTTTAATAGTATGTTTTATACCAAGGTTAATAACGACTTATACTAACTCAAGTGCACTAGATTAAGTGTTTTTGCAGACTGAATAACATAACATATTTTTTGCATAAATAAAATATACCTCCAGTGCAAAATTAGTTTAATTTCCTTCACTTGGCGATATCAACAATTGTTGAATATATATCAACAACTGTTGACAACATCATGTGAAGAAAATTAAACTCCATGTTTCTACTGGAAAAATATAGGCTTATTTTGTAAAAAAAAAAGTTGGTTTTTTTTTTAGAAAAACTAGAAAAATACTGCCCCCAACTCACCTTCCCTTGTACAAACTCCTTTATCGACGCGGGCAGGTGAATTGAAAACCAACCCCAATTCATCCGGCCGTTATTTGAAACTAGATCAACACCTCACATGGAAATTAAATCCACTGCTGTATTATCGGCCAAAAACAAGTGGTCATCGGTTTGGAATTAGGTAATTAAAATTAATTTTAAATAATTACGTTTTTATCTCATTCCAAACATTATTGGTGCTAAGTAAAGCGACACAGTAATGAAGTTAACCATCTTCGAAATTATTTTTTATAGAACTGTATTTTCTTCTTCTTCTTCACGAAAAGTAACTTAATTCTGGTGGAGTGGTCCACAACGCTTAGAAGGAACTCTCAAGCTCCATGATATATGGCGGCAATAAAGAATTCAATAACTTGTACCATGCCAACAGTTTTTATTTCTGAACTTCCTTCCTCCCTTACTGACAAATCGACCCGAACAAATCGAAAACTATTATCCCTCCTTACGGAGATTTATGATTCAGGAAATATAACCTTTTTTCTCAGAAAACGCACTTTGAATGTATTATTATTGTTATATATAAAAACTAAGAAAAATTTAACCTATTTTATTTGTTTGAATTATCTCTATATTGATTCCATAAAGGAAGACATAAGCAATAATTGCTTATGCGACCTATGTAATAAGTTAAATTCATAATGAGTTAATATTAGAACACCAATCGTTAAATAAAATCTAAGATAATTTTTCCGATTATATAATATATTCAAAATTATGTGTGTAGTAATGATCAATGTTGCGTGAAATGTGGCGATTTGTTAAATTAGCTGCGGTTTTCAAAGCCAAGTTTGTTAATTAAAAATACTTGCCTGAAATTTTCTTATCGGATAGGAAAACTATCCAGCCGGGATTCAAACACATGCCTTTACATTAGTGTAAAACCAGACAAGACGAGACTAACAGCCGTGCCTTACACGGCCTTAGCACAGCGTCCTACTACCCGTCCGGTTTGTACACCTATGTACTAAATAATCAAAGAGCTATGGATGAGTAGGGTTGAAATTGGGAGAAGTGTACCCGCATTCACTTAAGGGGAGAATGGTAACCTATTTTTAAATAACTATTCCGTACACCCGACATGGATTTAAACCCCGACCTCACCATCTGCAGTCCAGTCTACTGTGAGAGTAACGTCTTAGACTATGTAGCCACCGAAGAGGGTACCTAATTCATTTGGAGAGATTCCCAATATATCGGTTCAGGACTAGATCCAAGCTGCAGGTGAAAGTAAGCTAATGGTACGAACCCCATCCAGGTACATCGAAGGGTGTTTTTTCAGAATGATTTATTACTCTCTCTCATTTATATGTGGATATATTTCTTTTAATTCCTGTCTTCATCGTCCTTACTGCACTAGTGATAATGTGGGGTCTCCTGCCCCCCCTCCCCCCGGTCAGGGGGAATTACAATTGGGCCAAGTATACATATTACGTAAACATTACAGTTGTGTCACGTGTACCTGTTATGAGACAAGGTTGTCCATAGACATATAAATACAAACTATATTAATCTCTTCGTGTAGTGTTCTAGTAATTGAAACATGGAAGGTTCGTTTATGTGGAGGGAAACGGGCAAAAATTTGCTTGTGATAGAAAGTAACAAATGTTCAATGGCTCATGCTGCTACCGATTGTAAGGTTCGCTGAAGATGTGCGAACAAAAAGTGTACATGGACAATATAAAGAGTAATGTTGTAATCGATGGTGATACAAATCATAATAATGAAGTGGTGAAAATTATAAGTCGATAAGCTATAAGCAATGGTTTAAAGTGAAGATCTAACGAATATTTGTCTGGGAAACCATCGAAACTCATCCGTTCTGAGTTGGCAAAACATCCTGCAGAGTATATTAAAACGCATGAATTATTATTTTTATTATTATTATTATTATTATTTAGCACCGCGTCTTACTACCCTTTCGGGTTATACTCTTAAGTACTAATTACACTAATGGACTAGGAATGGGGAAGGTTGAATTTAGAGGAAGTGAACCCGCATTTGCGTGGAGGGAGAGTGGAAAACCATATAGGAAAAACCACCCTCAGTTCACCCGACCGAAATTTGAACCTCGATCTCCCCGTTCTCGGTGGTCTAGCTCAACACGACTGGCGCGTTAGCCAACTACGCCACCGAGGCGGGTGGTACGAAAGAACATTTACGTGGCCAGGCACGATGCTGTTCCGAAACTTAAGAAACATGGATTTTAGTTTTATGCACATGCTAATCTCAACATTTGTTGAATATCTGTCAAGTGTCCTGGAATTTAATGACATCTTTTTACTCTTTATTTAAATGTTTGTCACCAAATGCCGCTCTGCTCATGGCATATATTCAAGAACTGTTGAGATTAGCACGTGTAGAAAACTAAACTTTGTTTCTATAGAAGAAATATTAGATTTATTTTGTCCAAAAAATGTTTATGTTAAGAAAACTGCAAAATTAATGCACACAACTCGCGCTCACTAGCACCTCACCTTAAGGTAAGGTAATGAACGGTTTTATCGTTTAATAAAAACAGCCTACATAAAGTTTTATCATATCATTTCATTGAGTCGTGTTACAGGTTCCTATTGCATGAGCCAATTCACACGTGAGACGACTTCCTGAATTTCGTATTATTTTGGGTAGTGGTAAAGAAATGGTCGGTTGTTGAAATAGTGATTTTGAAACCGGATTAGTTTGATCGATGGATGCCATTACCTCGCTTGCGTTGCCTTTATGGAAGTTTAAGAATCTACTTTTTATTATTTATTTTAGCACCGCGTCTTATTACCCGTTCGGGTTATACGCTTACGTAATAAATTACGCTAATGGTTTTAGGGGGTTAGAAAGGTTATATTTAGAGGAAGCGTATCCACATTTACGTGAAGGGAGAGGGGAAAACCATTTTGAAAAAAAACCTCAGTACACCAGAAAGAAATTTTGAGCCTCGATCCGCGTCCTTGGCAGTCTAGCTCAACACGAAACTAGAGCGTTAGCCAACTACACCACCGAGGCGGATGATGGGTAGTAAGGTTTGAAGGATATAACAAATAATGAAAGGATCTCTACTTAATCCTGAGTAGGGGTCCGACACCTTACCTGAGTCGTTGGCGTGTCTGTCTACTGAGATAAGGGTCCCGAGTTCAATTCTCGGCATAGTCGAAAAAAATTATCATCTGTGAAATGTGGATTTACCCTTTCACAGTGATAAATTAACGGCCAGAGATTGGAGTTGTGCCTGTCCTAGTCCTAAGTTAGATTATAAGACAAATGAAGCTACGACAGGCCTAGCTAGCCAGTAGTGGAAAATATATGGCTTGGATAAAAAAATGACTCTGCTTGGAAACAATAATGGATGTAAAAATCCGGAGTAGGGAGGGTAAGTATGTTCAGAGTTTAAATTCTTGTACTCTAGTATATAAAGGTCACGGTAAATAGCTTGAATAATAAAAAAAAGCGTTCTAAACCAGTAACTTCTTGCTTTGTAACCGAACCAATTGCGCTGAAACGGTAGTGTGGACTTGTGAGTGAGAGGGAAGAGGAATCGCGGCGCGGCAAGTGTTCTGTTTCAACGTTCCTTGGAATTTACTGGTGCAGAGAGAGTGTTATGTTGTTTACGGTGGCTCACAGGTTTGTAGAGGGAGGAGAACGGTCCGAACATGTTCATGTACACTCTGAAACACAGGGCTAGTTACACACACTGAGGGTCACCTGGTTCAAGGTGTAAAAGTCGCAAAATACTTTCTCTTGAATTTGGTTTTACATATGGGGTTTATCTGGTCTACCATATGTGGTGTATCTGGTATTCCAGCTGGGGTTTATCTGATTTTATAAATGGTGTTTATCTAGTTTTCCGTATGTATATATATATGTATGTATGTATGTATGTTTCTACGTATATGTATATATGTATGCAATGTAATGTGTGTGTATGTATATATGTATGTATGCATATATGTATATTAGTGTATATGTATGTGTGTATATTATTATATATGTATGTATGTATATGTATGTGTGTATATTATTATATATGTATGTATGTATATGTATGTGAGTATATTAGTATATATGTATGTATGTATATGTATGTGTGTATATTAGTATATATGTATATGTATATTAGTATATATGTATATTAGTAAGTATGTATGTAGATATGTATATATGTATGTATATGTATATTAGTATATATGTATGTATGTGACTGGAGATTGGGAAACCGTTTATGAAAAACTACCTGCCAGGATTCGAACCTAAGATACTCCGTCACCTGCGGAACTAGACTAGATTAAAATTATGCTTTGTTTGTCTTTCTACTTCGTAATTTTAATACAAAAAAAATTAAGAATCAATATTTATCCATATCCATAATAGGATTTTCGAATAATTGAAAGGTCTACAAAATAATGTTTTGCACTTAAATCATTTCTATAATATAGTATGTTTATATTTAATATTTGTTTTCTTACAAATTTAGATGTATTATATTAGATCATAAGACCGTGCCACTTGTATTATTTTCTAGAACCTTGTGTCCTATTCTATTTAAATAACTACGAGCTCTTGGGTAGAATACAAGCTACATCCACCAAGTGTTTGTTGTATAATGTGAGTCAAGTTGGGAGGTTTGATCAATACAGCTCTAGCCAATGTGTGTGAGAGAGAGCGAAACAATGGAGGGTTCTTGATGAGACTCTATAGTAAATATTTGGAGCGAGTTGGATCCTTTGACCTCGTACTATAATCATGACGCCTACATACATATTATTATTGCAGCACATAGCTTAATATTTTAGTAATTAATGTATTCTCAACCTCCAACATCTTCTATTAATAAAATAAAATATTGAATTTACTCTCATTACTATTGATCGGTGGACTTGGGGTAAAGTTCTCTCTTCAGGACCCAATGTTTGTGGGTTCAGACCCAGCTGAGGTCGAAGGATATTTCATTGGTAGCGGTAAAAAAAATAATTGTATATGTTACCGTCCAAACCCGATTCCAGGACAAACTAGATCGGACTAGGACGAATTGATATATCCTAAGAGCCTCACGATGTAGTAGTTTAGCCTAGTCTAAATTCGTTAATCCTGAAATGTTGGCCTAGCTCATAGGTTGAATTAGTATAGCCTACAATTTTATTAAACCAAACCAGGTTTAGGTTAGGTTAGGTTAGGTTAGGTTTGGTTAAGTTAGCTGACAACATTTGCGTGCGAACTGTGTAGGAAGAACACTGTCCAAGATCGATTCATCGTATGGTTTAAGAAGAATGACAACTACTACAATTACTACCTAAAAACATCAGGCTATATCGGTTCATCCTTCAAGTGGCAGGATGTATAAATTTAGCCTGTCCCGATCTAGTTTGTCCTGAATTTGGGTTTTGACTGTAAAATATATAAGTCATGGACATGTTCAGGAAGACACATCTCTACTCGAGGACATTTACTCTGTTTTAGTGCAACTAGTATCTGCAAACAATAGATACTGTGCTTGAAACCTAGGGGTAAGTTAGACAGAGATGGGGTACAACGCCTGGTATACACGATCACGTACCAAGTTTATCAGTCATTTGAAATGCAGGTCATGTCTCGCAATACTCACCGCCAAGGATACAATGTTTAGAAGTAGTTAACGCCGGCGTCTAAACGTTACACTAGACTACTCCGCTGTTACACGTGCAATGTCATCCCCAAGACACAAAATGGCGGCGTGTTCAACAATACGTGAGGATTTTATAAACACATCTCTCATTATAACTACCCCTTCAGGCATATTTTAAACTGAATGGGGGAGGGATGAGAATGGTAGAAATTATAATATTAAAGCGTATTTTCATTTGGGCTTATGGAGAGTATAAACTATTAATAAAATTAATCACTTTCAGTACACCCGTTTGGGAATCGTTCCCGGGGCTTCTGGTACCATAAAGCTAGAAAATACTAGACTGGTTACCTTTTTCCACATGTCCTACCGATGCTAATTTTTACTTTTTAGTTTGATTAGTTTTAATCCTCTTCGTATGTTTTGGCCAGTCGACAATATAAAAGAGTGATTCAAAGCTGTTGTTTTTATGAATAAAACATGTGGATATTTGTATAAAACCAATAGTGGGAAATATCCATGGAAATCTGTCATTTAAAAATCCACTATCATAATTTGTAAATTGAAAATTGTTTACATTTAACATTTTCATATCATTTTTAAAATTCCCTTCTCCTTACCAAGTCAAATATCAACGTTATTATGAATAATAATATAAATAAATATTTTATATGGAACAAATCATAATACTATTTTATTTTAAAATTCAAATAATAAATCACTTAAATACAGACGTCATTAGCGTTATACTAGTTACAAAATATATTGAATCACATACAGTAGACTCTTGGAAACTCGATAACTCGACATTCCGTGTAACTCAACATGCACACGTGCACACAGTTGCTGGCGCCAGTCATCACAATCCAAGGTCATTCAACTGTATAACCTCTCAGTTTGTTTGTGTAACTCGAGTGTAACAGTCGTGTTGTGGTGTTTTTACAAGTGCTGTGTTTGTTAGTTTTCCATTTCAGTAACATGTTATTCGAATCAATACAATAGTATATGTACAGTACTGTACTGCATTTTTTATATATTACACGTATGTATATACACCATTATATTAACACTTAATATATTGTAGTGTATGTATATTACTGTTACTGTACCGCACAATACTACAGTACTGTCCAACTGTACCTATAATATTCAATACTATACTGTGATTCATCCTTGTTTAGTAAACATGACACAGTAAACATGCATCATATGCAAGTTCATTTGTAAAACTCAACATTTCAATAACTCAACACCATCTTAGTCCACATTATTTCCTTACCAATATTTATGAGAAATTGCATCTTATGTTGACCAGAGTAAAAATAGGTCCTACAAATGGACCCAAATCAATATGGTGTACTATTCTAAACTTTTTCAAAAATGGTCATGATTTTTTTTTTCGGTACACACAACAGTCTAAAAAAAGTTACTCTTCCTTGTCATTGGGAATTCAATTTTGAAAGCAGTACCATCTGTTGGTGACAGCGCGCAAGAAAGAAACTACAAATTTTTTTGGGGGGTGGGTGGGGGAACAACATGATATCTCGTTTTTCGTACTTTCTCTTTCGTTTAAATTTAAAATAGGCTTTATCTCTTTTTACGGTGGTTAGCTTGCATAATGGGAAGGTGTTTGTTATAAGTAATTTTCAATTCACAAAATTTGATATCTAGGTGCGGCTATAAGTGTAACTAACAACTATAATAGCTTGGCTATATTTTAATCCATGATATGTGAACTCGTACAGTTGGCAGCAATAAGCCAACTACCGAGTCGTATATGGCTGCGTTATCTGATAGCTCATGAGATTAATTGATCATTAATTTGTAGCTGATGATTTACACACGTCCATCACAGGCTCTGCCTTAAAATACGAGCGGAGAATGACCCTGAACATGGTACGACTCCTGGATAGCTCATTGGCAGAGCATTGGCGTACTAAGCCAAAGGTCCCGGGTTCGATTCCCCTGTCCAGGTTTCATTTTTCAATCCACATGATTTGATATCTAGATGCGGCTGTAACCGTAATTTTGATATAAAATATAATTTGTCTAGTTTCGCAAATATCTTCACAAGGGATCTAGGTTCGAATCTCGGTCGAGTTCACTGAGGGTGGTTTTCCCCAAATTTTATCCCATTCTCCCTCCACGGAAATGAGGGTACACTTTCTACAAATATAACCTTCCTTGTCTCAAATATTAGTGACATTAATTTTAATAAAAGTGATGTGTTTAACTTGAGTTGGCTCAGTAATGAAAAATTCACATTTAACCAATATCAGAAGTCACGTGGGTTAAGACATCAACCTCGTATGGTCCGATTTGTCTGTGATGGTGAGGTTAGGGGGGGGAGCTTATCTCAGTCAAATGCACCGAGGTTATATTTTTACTAGATGATTCTCCATTCTCTACCCACTAAAAGGAGGGCACATTTCTTCTAAGCTTTTTACTCCCTCATTACTTCCGCATGTATGTATAAATATGTGGATAAACCGTATGGGAAGTAGGATGTAGGACGCAAATAAAACTCTGCAAATAGTGTAGACTTTCTACTATTAGTATTACCATCATGATTAAATGGCGCGTTGACACAAACCAAAACAAAAGCTTTTTTTTTTTGTAGAGAATTTGGACATATTCCAGATAATTATTCTGTTGGTAATTATTTATTTTAATGAACGCAGATGAAAATAGAAAGCCATATAACTAATAGTAAGGCTTACATTATAGTAAAAAACGATAACACATTGTATATAACGATGTTCTAAATAAATACGTATATTAAGTTTGGTTGTATAAAATCAAATTTTATATTATAAATATAATAATTTCTATATATTTAAAAAAAGAATAAAGTAGCAATATTTATGATAGATATATACTAAGTATAGCGAGGCTTGTTTGGAGACATTTATGTTCAATTCCAATCCAGTTTCCTGGATTTCTGCTGAGCTAATCTACTAAAATGTTAGTGTTACAGCTACATCAAGAGATTTTAATCTCGAAACCCAATCTCTTCACAATCTTGGAGGAACTTAAATGGTAAGTTTCAGTGCCATGGGCGATTGACGAACTTATTAACGACGTAGTTTAAGTCCGGAAAGGAATAGGAGGGTGACTTCTTCTTTTAATTTTGAGAAAGATTTGAATTTAATTACAAATCTTTCTCAACTTTAAATTCATCTTTTTTTTTAGCCTATTTATTTATGTTTGTTCTTTGAACCAGCCGCCGGGAGAGGGGGGAGGAGGGGGGGTCAACAATGAGCGTGCAATTTTTACAGTTTTTTTTTTTTTACATTTTGACTCTTCTTATTTTATTTAGCATTTATTTAGCATCTTCAAACAATATTCATTTAGGCATGAAAATTAATTCTTCAGTTTATATTTTGCACATAGTTTGATCATTTAGGAGATATTGTTTACGTCCAGTAGTTTCTTCCGAAAGGAGATATCGGTCAGAAGGGAAAGGGGACGATCATAGCCCATGTAGCCCGACATCCAATCAGCGCGAAGGACTCACTGTTCTATGGCTATACACAGCAATACCGCGTGTAGTTCTTCCAGATCTTATTTTCACTCTCGATTAGGACATTTCAAAGGGTGGAACTGTGACTTGAGTTTCTCTATTCCTCTTGCTTTTTTTAAAAAAATATAAAATTAAATCACAACATCATGGAACAAACCCGCTTCTGTGGCCACGTGGTCTAACGCGCTACTCTCGCAGTGGGTCAGCCTGCCGATGACGGGGAGATCTAGGTTCGAATCCTCGTCGGGTGTACCTAGGGTAGTTTTTCCTAAATGGTTTTCCACTCTCCCTCCAACGAAATTCCGGTATACTCCATTTAAATATAATCTTCCAAATCCCTAAAACCGTTAGAGTAGTTATTATATAAACGTAAAACTTTTAACAGGTAGTTAAGGCCGATACACACAAAATGCTAAGCTGAGCTGTGCTGTGCTAAGACTTTGTAAAATTGGTTTCACACTCATTGCTAAGCTAAGATAAACTATGGTCCCTCCCCCTCCCTTGAATTCATTGTGGTTTTTTCTGGTCTGCTCCAGTGAAGTTTTGTTATGACGGCGTTCTCCAAAATGTCTTATTGGAGCTCAGATGATAGTACTGAGGAAGAAAAGATGATAGTACTGAGGAAGAGAAGATGATAGTACTGAGGAAGAAAAGATGATAGTACTGAGGAAGAGAAGATGATAGTACTGAGGAAGAGAAGATGATAGTACCGAGGAAGAGAAGATGATAGTACCGAGGAAGAGAAGATGATAGTACCGAGGAAGAGAAGATGATATTACCGAGGAAGAGAAGATGATATTACCGAGGAAGAGAAGATGATAGTACCGAGGAAGAGAAGATGATAGTACCGAGGAAGAGAAGATGATAGTACCGAGGAAGAGAAATTTATAGTACTGAGGAAGAGAAGATGATAGTACTGAGGAAGAGAAGATGCTGCTGTTAGCAGCTGTTTTGGAAGATGAAGAAAATTTAGGAGGTGGAGCTTCTTTGACTTGTTCAATTAACGCTTCCATTTTTAATATAAAAACATTTATTAAATATAAAACCTAAATAGAATATTATTTAAATACATGTGAAACCAACTGAAAGCAAAACTTCAACACTTCTTTAGTTATTTTCACCAAACCAGCACCTCGTCTGTTCAACACGGAGCCCAAGTTGCGTTATGCGCATGCGCAACATAAGATGTCTCAAGATGGGAGGTGGAAAAATTGCCCGGCCAGCAATCGGAAAAAACAGCGTGGCATAGCTTAGCTTAGCTTGGCGTTCTCTGTGAATCGGCCTTTAGACTAATTACTAAAAAAAAAAAAAAGAACAATTATTGCGAGAAACCTGAAACTGCAACTGTAGAGGACAGGTCTAACCATTGGTATGATATAAATATGACAAGTTTTTATTAAATTTAAATTAGTTTGGTTTTTATTAAAACTTTTGTGTCTGAAATATCGTGTCAAATACGAGTAAATAGAAAAACATATTTGCCAAGACCAATTAATAATAAAGGGAATTGACTCTAAAGCAATCACTGCATGATGTTTTAATTCAATTTATTTTGAAGTTATTAATGAAAATATTAAACTATGAAAGCGAAGTTTTAGTGGAGTTATAAAAAGCATTAGAAACGAGTAGACAATTATCTGTAATATATACTATTTGTGTTGAGTAATATCTAAAACTTATGTAAAATATATTATTTTGAATGCGTCGGTTACAGTCACTTTATTTACACCGAGTAAATTGTTGTGTATTCTGATGGTATGATTAAACTGGGTTATATTAAATGCTAACATTATTTCAAAACAATGAAGGGTCTAATGATATTTGAATTTGAAATACAGTATTATTATCGAACTGCCTCCTTTTAAGGAATATGCCCATTTCACGTCAGTAAAAATGCTTTTTATAAAACATGGTCGTCTGGTGTTTTACATATCACTTCATAAATAAAACACGAAAATTCATCATAGTTGAAAGTAACTTTAATATATTCCATCAAGTGGAGAAAGGAAACAAAAGATGGTTGGACCCCCCCTCCGTCAAGAAAGATTCATACTTGAGTGGTTTCAATTTTATTGATGTTTTGTACATCATTTTTCCTTGTCCCCGACAGCATGTCCCCATCAAACCTGCCCTCCTTCAAGTGATGACGGGCAGGGGATTTATGGGTGAGGCGACCCTTTCAAGTGGGACTGACTTTAACTCTCCCCCCTTCCCCCTTTTCAACTCGTCCACATGCCCTCCATCCCGCTCTCAGGGGGGATATTGTGGGTTTTTTTACCGACGACTTTACACAAGGGTAAGAATCTAACTTATATTACTCGTATTGATGTCAAAGTATCAGGAAAGAAACTATTACTTTTGTCCACTTTTGTGTAGAATTTGATTTGTATCTACAGAATTATATAAATCAATGGTACGGTGCACTACAAAATATTTCTCTTATTCATCTGAATAATACCAATAATTCTTAAGATAAATGTGAAACGAAATAATACACATTATTATAGAGACATAATGGGGGGGACATCGCATTTTACCAAAGATACACGAAATGTAAACTGTTAAAGAAAAATATTATTTGTCCGTGTCCTATAGCTTAAGATAAATTATTTCGTATCTAAAAGAGTTGCGGAGGAATGCTAAAATTTGAAGATGTCCACCAACGTAAAGAACTCTCAAATACATTTTAATGAGAAAATTAGATACACACGCTGTATATTATAAAAGAACGTAACATGGGCCTATTAAGTTTTACAAGACAAAACCAGAACCGCTATTCCAATAATTTAAAAGACCTTGTTCCTGCAAATTGCGAAATTTTGGAGTTAAATTAGTAAAATTATCTTTGAAAAAAAAAAGTTGGTAACCAATAATGTTGGTTGTAAGATAGCATAAAATCTAGAGACTTAAGACTTGTTATCCAGCTGTCCAACAAATTGTTTGATCACATTTTTATTTTATCTCTTAGTAATAAATCCCGTCGTTTGTTTTTCAATCTACCTCCCTCACTGCCAATTTTGTATCGGGAGTTTTAAAAAACGACTTAGTAAATAAAACATAATTATTTTGAGGATGTCTATGGGGGATTTTACAGTTTGCTGTTGAATTCGAAAATTAAAAATTACTTCTTGGAGCCTCATTATATCATAAAATATTTCGTCTGAAATTTTCAAGAATTGTAGGAATGCATATTCAAAGAACTAAATAAACAACTTTTATTTTCCTACTACGTTTAAAATTCACGATTACTACTTTTCTTACATTTTTTTCTAAAAAAATTAAATTTTTATCTAAATGTAATGCCAGTTTCTCAGTTATAATAATTTAGGTAAGTTTGTTATGAAAATAAATCTGGTAGCGATTATCGAATTGTAAATAGTAAAGTAACTGTACCTATGATAACTCACCACTCGTAGGTTTTGGCGCAGTATTCTTTTTTTAAGTTTATAACCACCAACCAAGTAAAATTAGCACCATTAAAAAAATTAATTAGAAAATATTAACTTGGTAAACATATATTCTCATCGTATTCAAAGGTTTAATATTAACCATAATTTTAAAATAATAATCCTAAATACAGATATATATTTTTAAATAAAAAGGATAACTAGTCAAAGAACACAGAAGCTACATCCCCCTTATCAGTCGTGTCGCTTTGTTTGGCTCAGACGCAATTAGAATAAAGATTAAAACGGGTGGAATTTGGGGGTTGCGGTACACTGATGCTATTAGCAATTCAAACGCGGGTGTAGGGTATGGCTAGGGGGGGTTGAAATGGTGGTTTGGGGTTAAAGACGACTGCTTTGCATCAACCCTTTCAGTGAACACCTACATAGCTATAGGTAAACAAGGAAGGATTGGGAGGAAAAGGGGGGGGGGTAGAACATGTCACTGCATTTAGTGCTTCTTCCTAGCTTAGGGGTGGGATTTGTAACTAATCAATAATTTATTTCTTTCTTACTTAACGTTTTAGACTTATTAGTTCAAAGAAATTCCAAAATAATCTGAATTCTAAAAACTTCGATTTGTTTAATAATATAATTAATGTTACAAAACAGAATTAAAACAAAAATCATCCTATATGTGCTCAATTGTGGTAGGCCAATGTTTCAAACAAGATTTATCTAATTTATATTTAATCTTTCTATCAATATACCCGTATTTTCTGTATGATTATTTATATATATATAGTATATTTTCTTTCTTTGAATATTATCTATACATTAAATACCCAAATCACGGAACTATTTCTTCACAAATATTCCTTAACTTTACTGTGAAAATTTAAAATAATATATATATATACTATATATTTATATATAAACCTATTAACTATACATGTATACAAATTTTGGAAAGAGGATACCACTCCTAGGAATCCCACCTTAAAATATAAGTCTAGCACTTGTCGGTTTAGCGTCAGTGGTGGAATATATTGGAACTTTCTCTATGGACTTCTGGGAGTTATTTGTTAGCTAAACTTGACGGTTGAACAACTTTGACGAGCTTCTGCTTTGCTTTATTCAAACCTGAAGAAATTATATATAAATGGGCCCTCTCAATATTTTACCTTTGGTTTTCTCAATTTAGTAAATAATGTGTCAGAAAAACATCACGAATAAATGAAGGAAAAAACACACACACAATAATAGGGAGTTATTATATTTTACATAAATACCCAAACCTAAATTTCTACCTGTGACAAATATATATTAATATATATATTTATTAGTTTTATTATAGTTTAAAAATAATTTTTACTGTATAATTTTAATAAAATATAATTTAATAATAATAATGAAGATTCCTTTTTATGTTCCAGATTATTAAAATAATAGGAAGATTGTCAATGACTATAGATTTTATTTATTTAACTTTATTTACTAAAGTATTTAACGTGCACTTTCTGGACCGTCTTATTATATCAGCACACGAGAATTTCTATGAGCGAGAGGTACAGAGCCTACCAATTTTTCCAGGAGAGGTATTTTCACAAACTTTTTAGGGTTCTTTATCATGCCATAATCGACTTCCCCTAAGAAGGAAGTTGTGCTATGGATTTGTCTTGCTCAAGGAATGTCCAACGAGCTCGGCTGGTTTTGAACCTACGTACATCGGGCTCTGAGACGAACACTCTACCCCAAGAACACAAGTGTTGACATTGTTAATTAAAACAACCCTCAGTTTTTACTTATAAAATATAGGGCTCTTTTGATAAGTTTACTGAATTATATTTTACGCTTCTACTGCATTAATAGTAGAAATCAAATATATTTTAAAACATTCCAAAATAAATTTTAATTAATTAAGGTTACAATAGAATAAAATATGTAATCGTGGATGATAAAAAATAAAAAATATTCTGTATATCCAAAGATGTTTCTTCGAAAAGTAAAAATGTCTGAAGTCAGTAATAATTATAATCAAATGACCGAAAATATCTTATGTTCCTCATTGAAGATCCTCCCACACAATTATTACCTACTATTATGTGCAATTTAGAATAATCTTTAGCTTCACTTTATACACTTTAGACACCTTAGCAATAGGTAAATTACCATTAGTTTTAACATTTAAAAAGGACAGGTACACAGCTTCTCTTTCTGGTAAAAACGCAGATTGAATAATAAGACCCTCACCTAAATTCTAAAAACGTTCTAATCAACACCCCAAGAAACTAATTTCAAAATGTTTTTATATTAATGAAACAATGACAGCAAATTTCTCTCTGGATCAATTTTGGCATAGCGTAGAGCCCGAGCAGGGAGTAAGGTTCGGTGCTAAATAATAATAATAATAATAATAATAATAATAATAGTCATAATAATAGTCATAATCATAGTCATAATCATAATAATAATAATAATAATAGTCATAATCATAATAATCATAATAATAATAATAGTCATAATCATAATAATAATCATCATAATAATAATCATCATAATAATAATTATCATAATCATAATCATAATAATCATAATAATCATAATCATAAACATAATAATAATTTTGGCAACCAGAAAAAAAACTAAAATAAATATAAGGAATAGGGACTATAATAATTAATGAACTTAACACATTAGAATCACAAAATGAATAAGACATCTTCAATATATATATACGTTTCTAAATATCGCCGACGAACAGCTATTTATTCTGAGCAGAACAAATTTACTATTTTGATCACGGAAAAAACTACTTCATGGTAGAGTGAAGGAGTGTCGTCTCTTTCTTATATTATATTGATCTATGCTTTATACAATTCTGGCTCTACAACCGATATTTGAGCGCTAGTGTCGGTGATTTTGTTTTAACAGAATCGATATGCCCGTATATGACATCTCAGGTTGCAATCAACATGGCCGATTGTAGTTTGATCCACGCGATCAAGTTTTTTTTTTGCATATTTAAAAAAAAGAATATAAACTAATGAAACAGGCAGTAATTGTAAATATTACCTCAAATAAACATTTTAAAATAGTGTGCCTGAAATTTTGTCACATTACATCGATTTTAGATGCTTTAAATGTAACGAATATTTAGGCATAAGACTTGTAGCTTGGCATACATTAAGATAAATTAACGACTGTAATATTGTGTATAAATTAACTTAATTTATTTTAACTAACCTGACCTGACAAACATAAGGTACAACTGTTAAAATATTAACCTGACATCAGTTATATATTAAAATAAAATTGTAATCATTTTGTCACTTACTATTCACAAGTTTACTGACAGGGATTTTTTCTCATAATAATTTAATAATAATAAGTTAGCTTTTTACATACTTTGGTATTAAAACAATTTTTTAAAGTTTTCTGATCCAGTTACATTTGATACATCACCTGAATTGGAATCACTCCCTGAACAACTTGTTCATATTCATGCGGACTTTGAACGCCGCGTGTCTCCGCGGATGTAAACGCGAGTTAACACGGATGCAGCCGATCCTCTCCAACTGCCTTGCTCTGTTGGTTTCCAACTCGTTGATCAATGTTTGGCCAACTCAAACCCATAATTTCCCTTGGGCAAGGCCAGCGTTCCATTCTACCCTGAACCACGCGGAGCAAAGGTAGGGACTTCAGACAATAAGACAGTTTCTCAGCTTCTATTTACCGTCCATCATTCCACTTGATATTTTAAACTCTGTCCAGGTCATTTTAGTGACATTACGGATGATCTCAAATCAAAGTAGCTATAAAAAGATATTTAAAAAAAATCTAATTGATGTATTTAACGTGTGCCTTATGAACTGACTGATTATATCAGCACATGAATTATAAACTAAATTAAATCTGTAACAGACACAACACCAAGGGTTAGTTCATCACTATGAAAGGGGAAACTCCATTTTTAACTGATCATACATTTTTTGATCGTGTCAGAAATCTAACTCAGGACCTTTAGCTTAGCTTATTGATCTATTTCTAAGGTGTGATACAGTCGTTAAAAAAATATGAGAAGGATGAATATTAAAAAATATATACATCTTTTGTGGAGATAATTGAAAATTACACAATTGGAAATTGTAATAAAAATATTCGATGCAACCAGATTCGATCAAAACCCCTTTAATTAATAGTTAGTCGTGCTAACCACACGTCTAGCTAAGCTTTCGGTGACATAGTAGAGCTGTCACTTGACTGGTAGATACGTTCAGTTTTATTAATTATTCCAAATGAGCAATTAATGGATTGATATATATTTTCAGCCAGCCATACAAATGAGATATTCATCATAAACCAAGTTAAATTAGACGCGAGTATTGATTTATCGACAGGTAGTGAGTGAATGTGTGTACTGAGCTGAGTTCAGTCTGACCTTTTATTTTTAGCATACAACGTATTATTGCTATTCCTCTTACACAATGAATTAGTGTTTGTCAAAGCTGCGAAAAAAATATATAAATGGCTTATTTTATTTTAAAAATGTATACTTGGCATTAAATAATACACCTTGTAATTTATATCAAAATACAATATCATTAAAAGCTTATACAAATTTACGATTGGGTAAGATTTATTGATAGTTTTGGGTGTGGAGTTCTGTTGTTGCCTTAGGCGGGATATCCACTAGGACGATACTATTTATATCGTGCGATCGTTGTGAGGCGTGACTTTTATCTTAAGATAATTTTGTTGCGCACCAAAACTAAACGATCTTTAGGCAGGAGACGTCAGTTTATCAGTTGAGCTCTTCTGGTGAAGGTGTATTGGTATTTGAAGAACAGGAAGTATTGGGTGCATCCGTATGGTTTAATTAATGTGCGACACAGTTCTGCACTAGTTTCAACACGAAGGAAAATTTAAATAATTGTCTAGAAAGAGTCCTGGGAGCTTCCAATTCTTATTGCAATTCGTGACTCCTCCCCTTAATCAAAGAAATTAAGAATGTTTCTTCAACCTGACTTGACCTAGACATGTCGTCACATTTAAATATCGTACGATACTGAGCGAAGAGACTTAACGGCAAGGCCGTAGCCAGGGGGGCCCTGGGGGGTTCAAACACCCCTGAAATTTTATGAACAAAATATATAGGGCTTTATTTATGGTTCAAAAAATATCAACATCAAGATACAAGTACAAATTAGGGGGCTGAGTAACCGTAAAAAAAACTACTTCAGATAGCTTCTAGAGGTGTTTAATAGTTATAATTTGTCCTAGCCTCTGTTAGTTAGGGGGTTGCCATAAAAAACACTTCAGATAGTTTCTTGAACTGTTTATCATTTAGAATTTTTATAGCTTCCGGTAATTGGGTGATGTACCCACCAAACCCCCCCTGAAATTATTGGCTGGCTACCGCCTTGACTAACAGATAGTGTCACTTTAATACACAAAGCTTACGATAGATGTCGCCATCGTACTGGCGTGTACCCGTTTGGTCACTTCAGTACAATTTTGACGCGCACCATTGATACCTATCTCATAAGAAAATTATAGCTTATCGCTTATGACCTTACGAATTACGATATGTGTCGTATCGTCCTCGTGTGCATCCCGCCTTACAAAACCAGGAGTAAAACTTTTACAAGTATCACGTTACACCTTTATTTCTAAGAAATAAAAAGTTATTTAATCAATTTATTAGACATAAATATAAATAATATTAATAAAACATATAAAGAAATATGCCTTCTACACCAAATATCATTGCTGATGAAAAGCTTTATCTTCGCTCTCTCTCAGTTGACTGTTGCCAAATCTCCTCGCTCTCAGTTATGTTTGAAGATGGTGTGCTAGGGTAAGAAGGAGCTACTGGCAACATAGACTAACCAGCGTTGCGAAACTTGTCTTATATTTGAGGGGAGATTGACCACAAAACAAACAAGAGAATGACAACGCTGTCCCAATAGTAACCATCCTATTGCCTCGGAGATGATATTCAGAGTAGTCATAGAGCTTATTTTTCCGTTAATCTTTTAGAAGTTTTTCAAACAAGAGAAAACAAGAGATAGCTTTGCCTTTAGTTTTAATTACAAAAATAGTAATTGAGTTTATTCAGATAACTTTTGAGGAGCTAATTTAACATATATACAAACATTTACATCAAAGGCAGGGATTTAAACTCTAGACCTTTAGTTAAGCCATCACTGCTCAACACTGGCGCAGGTAAGTGGGGGGGATGGTCAAGGTTGAACCCCCCCCCCCAGGCCACGCTACCCATCTACCACTTTCTCGTCCCTAAAGCTGTTGAAATCATACATGAGGAGCCCTACAAGTGAAGATAGACTTAATAGGCTTCATGTACATACATTCAGAGGTGTCAGTTACATAGGATGAAGTTCTCAATGAACTTTCTATGAAGCCAAAGAAAATTAACATATGACTAACGTGAATTATTTCAAAAATGATTTTGTGAGTTAAGATGCAATTTGCTTATTTGAATTTTCAGATTTTAGCTCATAAAATAATTTTATAAATCAAATTTAAAAAAATACAATTTATTGAAACTTGCATTGCATGGATAAAAATATGTTCATAAAAACCTAATAGTAATAATAATTACAGAATTGTGACAATTTTTAGAAATTTAAACTATTTAGGATATTATTGTATTTCTTTTGATGCATTTTCATTTTGCAGTATTTAAGTTTTCAAATTTTCCCCCGGAAAAAACCAATGGACCCCGCTTAGTTGGTGATTGAAACTAAACCCTCCCCACAAACGAATCCTGGCTGCGCCACTGCTGCTCAACTTATTTAATGTCCTAAGTTATTATTCTTATCCTAGCTCAAGAGATAAATCACACCTAAATTCGTCCAAAACACTAAGGATAATATAATTTCTTCTAAAATATGACGTGTTGGTATTGAATATTATATAGTATCGTGAGCCCGACTAATTTACCATGGTTATTCAAATGTTCACTTGATTGAATTTGATTCAGCTTTCAGGAATAATCCTGTGAACTGTCATATTAATTAAAAACTTGCAATGGGGCCCTCATTTAACGCCTTAAGAGCAACTAACATGAACATTTTTAAAATTGTGAGGTTATAAATTATTATTGAATTTATTTTATAATTATTATTATTAATCAAATTTTTTGGTATAGACTTATAATCTTAGTTAAATCAAATTTTTTGAAAACATTTTTAAATGGTTTAGAAACTGTATTTTTAAATTCAATAAATCTAAAAGATTTTTAGATGATATTTTGTATTGATGTTAAGGTTTAAGTAATTATGAGAAGGGTTTTATTTTTATTCCAAAAAAGTCTAGATTGCAAATACATTATGAATGTAATTAGCTATAAAATAAATAAAAAGTATAGTTTGAAACATTTATCTTCTAAACCAACTAAACTGAATAATACTATCAACATATTTTCAAATTATCATTTTATTCTTAAAATTGAAAAATGACAGCATGCCACCGGAATCGATCCCGTGTCCAGATGTCATTTTTCAATTTAAATAATATGATATTTAGATGCGGCTCTAACCTTATTTAACAACTGTAATAGCTTGGATATTTAATCAAATAAAAATAATTAGTTTATTAACTAGCGGGGAAAGTTTTTTTTTTAATGTTTAAATTGTTTCCTGAAATATTAGGTGTCTAAACATTGACCTTATTAAATTAGAAAATTGGAATGGCTTAACATCACAAACACATTGAGAAAACTACACATATATACACATTAGTTATAAATTTTGAAAGTTTTGCACACATTTTATGTGGTTACTCTACTACAATTTCACCAAATTTCAGCTTTCTAGCTCATAGAAATTTCTAAAAATTATCTGGATATATATATGTATATATACCCAATTATACTTTGATGGATATAGATTGTTATAGTATCTTGGCACAATACCATTTCTAACCAAATTACATTATAAAAGTAGGTGACCTGGTGGTCTAGGGGTAAGGTGTCAGACTTCTGTGCTGAGGGTCCGGGGTTCAATCCTCGGTCCCGGCACAGATTTATCTGATTGCCAAACCCTTCCTTCACCTCTGACAAGATGTGTATTAATCACAACTTGTGAATGTGAGGAATGCCAGGCCTCCACCGTGGTTCGGATTCCACGTTAAACTGTAGGTCCTCCATTTCATCTCACAATCACCCTACCATTACACATTAGCGTAAGTGCGTATAACCCGAACGGGTAGTAAGACGCGGTGCTAATAATAATAATAATAATAATACATTATAAAATATGTATCCCTGCTTAAACTCTACTGCTCTCTGGATCGACGATCCGATCCTATAAAATTAAATGGAGTTAAGGAGAACCAGACAGACTGTCTTGTTATTGTCTACGTAGTTTGTTCAACAAGTAATTCACCAACACTGGTAAACGTTTGGGTTATTTTCTGTTTACAGCTACACTTTTATTTGAAACTTTTTATTTGTATGTCTCGCCAATTCTAAAACAAATCTACAGATGCTACTCTTGTTTTGCCCTGCACGTAAAATACATAAATAATATTTAAACTAAGTGGAAAAACTCGACGAAGAAAAATAATAATCCTTGGTTCTATCTTTTGTAATGTTTCCATTTTGTTTTGTACCGTAGATATGGGGAGTTTCGTGACTATCATATTAACGACGCCACATTGGTTGAAATGCGTCGACCACCCATAGTCCTAGATAGACCCTTGTCGTCTGCAAGCGCACGGTGAACTTGTTAGCCAACAGAATGAATATAACGTAGAATAAAGGACAGTAACTTTAGAAAATGTCTAGCATTGATTTACAATAATTGTTTAATATGTTTACAATTCTATAGCATGTACTCATTCATATTTTCACTAATAGACATGATACAATATTGAAATTTGCCATGCATATTTTTTTAAGCAAAAGTTAAAAATGTTCATAAAATTTCTCAAAAAAAAAACTACATTTCTTTGACCAAGAGTTTAATACTTAGTATTCGATTTTGTAAATTGGGCTAGTTTAATGTTTGACCTATATTTTATTTTTGTTCGTGACGTTATTGTAATAATAAAAATCACCTTCAATCGTATTGTCCGTTTTAAGCACACTTTTTGTTTGTGTTTATCGCATATTACAAGCCGTTGAGTTGAGGCTATCAACATATTTACACAATTGTGGTAGGAATGAGGAAGGTAGAATTTCTTGGAAATGAACCCGCATTTGCGTGGAGTGGTCATCAAAGTGGATTTTTAACTAGCTAGTTAATTAGTAGTAGCGTGCGATTTGAATTAGCTAACGTTTGTATAGAATCTAGACCAATTTGTCGTTAATTTTACCTGAACGATTACAAATACTTGCCTAGATAAGAGGTTAGATTATGTTAACTTAACTAAGGAGTTGATAGGTCTAAATTTGGGTTTGATCTACACTTAAAACCAATGTAGGAAGAAAAAAGCTACAGGCTTCGAATTTATGACTTCTAACGACTTTCTAATCTCGGTCGGGTGTACTGAGGGTGGTTTTTCCAAAATTCTTTTCCACTCTACCTAAATACAAATACGGTTACACTTACTATAAATATAACCTTCATAATCCTTAAAACCATTAGCGTTATTAGTAAATACGGGTAGTAAGACGTGGCGATAAAAAAAAGCTTAAGTTTTTAAATTTCCCCAATTTGTTTGTTATTAATTTGTTTTTTTACTATGGTGTATAGCTTTTTTTTTCGTACGATACTGGACGTAAATGGGTTCTAACTGCATGAATTCTTTCATAAATCTCACATGTATTCTCTTTAATAGTTTTATTTTCTTTGTGTGTGGAGTAGCGAGCGAATCCTTCCTACTTTAAACCCTGTCAACACACGAACCAGTGTTGATCGTTTTCTATGTAAATAGAGTACAGACAAACTTCACCCCCTCGTACAAACAGTAAAATACAAAACAACCCTCTGTGGAACCTACTGGAACTAATCTAACTTTATACTCCGTCAACACGCGCACACTTTACGATACAGCGAAAGAGAATTATTGCCCAAATCGGGGTTGAATTTCGATGATTTAGTTTCCTACGATGGCTTGTTTTTTTTCTGTTCGTAGTCAGAATCATTCGGTTTCATGCATTTGTTATAAGGTTTATTAATTTTTTTTTTAGAAAATACACAGTCAAATCTAAGAAACACAGAATACATAACATCAGTAGAAAATATTAATGAATCTACTGTTATAGATAATATATCTTTAGGTGAATAAACTCACTTATAAATTTAAATTAACTATAAACAATATATTTACACATGCAAACAATGAAGCTATTTTAAATTTAAGGATATAGCTACCATTAAATAAATAGTGCGACGCAAATTTACATGCAGTCATATAGTTTATAATAATTTGTAAAAAAAGAAAATTTAAATTGATTTTTCTTAACTTTTCTAAAATGAATTTTTATACAAAGAACATGTGTATGGGATTATTTATAATGTAAAACATTCCCCATTATTATATCAATTTTGAATAAAAATATTTAGTATGCTCAAAAATTTTTCCTTGATTTTTGAGCCAAGTTTAATATCACATTAAGCCTCGAGTTATGCCTTATAACATAAAAGTATTAAGTTGGAACGGGTTAAACCGTTTCTGTTGTAACTCCATATGCATATATGTCATATAAAAAGAAATGAGTGTTCAACTTATTGTTTTAGTTCAAGGTCATACATTCATCACAATCTCTTAGTGGAAATGTCTCACAATTATAATCTATATATAACCCGCTTCTATGGCCACGTGGTCAAAAGCGCTACTCTCCTGTTAGACTAGACTACCGAAAATGCGGGTGCACTTCATCTATATTAAACCTTCCTCATTCTTAAAGTTACTATATAGTCGTGAAACCCGAACGGATAGTAAGACGCGGTGCTAAAAAATAAATAAATAAATTACTATTTATATGAGAAAGAAAAACTTTATAATAAATCTGTTAGATTGCATCGATATTTAAATATATTTAAAATAAAATATTATTAATATTATAAATTTAACTAACCTCCTACACCTTTTCACATATAACTTAAGGGCATGGATAGCAAACAACAACATGTGGTTCCAGCAAGATGGGTCAACGGCCCACACAGCATGAAAATCAATGGAGGTGGTTCGTAAAATGTTTCCTGGGCGCGTCGTTTCATAATTTGTGGACACCACCTGGCCCCCACGTCCACCAGATTTAACAGCTCCGGACTCTTTTCTTTGGCGGAGTGTTGAGTCATGTTTGCACGACTTGCTCAAGAATATTTCAAGAACTTAAAGAAAAATTGAGGTCGAAGTCAAAGCAATTCAACAACAACAAAAATTGCATAAATTAATCTCAAGTTTCAAGGAGTGCATACAGCAATGTATTGCATATAATAGTGAGAATTTTAAGGACATTGTTAGGGTAAAATAAATAATTCAAGGGTATGTAGGAAGTTTTCAATTTTTTGTTTCTATTGTTAAGTATAATTTGAAGCATTTATTAGTCAAATAATAAAGATATAGTGCTATTAAATGGGTCAACACTTTTTGCCCCAGCCTGTATAAC
Organism: Timema genevievae; assembly: GCA_902155825.1. Classification (NCBI taxonomy): domain Eukaryota; kingdom Metazoa; phylum Arthropoda; class Insecta; order Phasmatodea; family Timematidae; genus Timema; species Timema genevievae. The sequence continues at coordinate 60,463 of CABFWO010004507.1, forward strand.
CGCTTCTTACTCTTTGCCAAATTCAAACTAACTTTTATCCGAATATTGCTACCTTAATAGGCTTTTAGGCTTATAGATGGGTAAATAATATTTTATAGGAAGTGCACCCGCATTATGTGGGGATAAATAGTGAAAAACTTATTTTTTTAAATCCACCTCTGTGTATCCGGTCATAAGCTGATCCCCAAACACTTCGTCACTGAATCCAGCCAAGACTAGACTTACGCCTTTGTTCAATTCTCCACCTGTCAACTACGTATTATTACTGCTGATATTCGATAAAGAGTTTAAATAAAGTTGGTAAAATATATTTATGTACAAACAATTACGTTTACCGTGATATTTTCTTTGAAATGGTTGGTTTTTAAATTTGAACTAAATTCTACTAAGTGTTTTTAAAATGTGAACCATCTAGATCGTAATTTTAACTAATTTGTTTTAGAATATTGTATACAAGTCTACTTTTAATTAACGGTTTTATATTTATTTTAAAAATTACTGTTTCAAAACTATTGAAAATAAAAATCATTATTTAAAATAAAAATACATTGCTGTTTAACTCAAATTAAATAATCCTGTGACAACAGAGTCACTAAATATTTTTTATGAAAACCATCAATGAACAAAAATAAAAAATATGTATTAAATCCCCATCATTTAGATTTTTTAAAATTAACAAATCCTTCATGTGTGTGGATTAAATCGTGTAGGAAATTTTAAATTTATTCCAAACGTTAACTTTAAAATGCATTTAAAGCTTCAATTAACCTTCAACTATTTTTATCAAAATCTCTATAGCATTAACTTTATGAGATTGGAATAATTTGGAACAGTGATTTTTAAATTGACTTTAAAAATGATTTAATGCGTGAATGAACTCGCAATTGACCGGATCAATGACCCCGTTAATAGACTCCCCCTGCTACACAATAGTTTTTGTAATAGTACTTCTGTATCACACACATCACCAGCACTGCATTCCACAAGGTCAAGGTTATAATCCCTAAATATGATTTACCATCAACTCCACACGCTGGGACAAATAACTTATTGCTAAACATCCTCATCTAAATAACCCGGATATTTAAAAGTAATCACCCACTTTGGTGGTAGCCTGGTCTAAGGGGAGATCAAGGTTCGAATACCGGTCGAGTGTATATGTGTATATATATGTGTATGTGTATATATATGTGTGTGTGTATGTGTGTATATATGTGTATGTATGTATGTGTGTATGTGTATGTATGTGTGTGTATGTATATATATGTATGTGTGTGTGTGTGTATGTGATCTTTAGTAGCTCTGGTGTTAAACATATCAATTACAAAATTATTTATTTTCCCATAGTTTACTTTTCTACTCGATAGAAAAAAAAACCCTAGGCAAAACCGTTTTTATTTGTTTGCATGTCTACTTTTATACACACTATCCACCATATCAATTATATTTATAGATTATTTTAGGATAGTCGCGTATATACCTGTGCCAGTTGTGGAAATTTATATTTCTCTACGTTGGCTTATCAATAAACAAGCTCCTCTATACAAATCTTCTCATATTTCAACAATTCTATTTGCTTTATTTAAATTTTTATTCTAAGCTCGTCATAAACTATAATTCTGAAAAAGTTTGTGTCGGTCTACCCATAGCTTGATGATGAAGTGGATATTTTCGAACAGTTGCTATTATTTTATTTGAAAAGTAAATTTAAACGGATTTTTCCAAATGTTTGTTGGTTCTATATTTATAAAGTGACTAAATAGATACATATTGAAAATAAGTGCATATTTAAATTGAATATAAAATATAATTTTGGTTTAAGTTAGGAATCCGTGCTTATTCTATTTTTTTAATGTAAATATAAATTAAAATTAAAATGTTGATTATAGTTTAAATCATTTATCTTGTATTGAAGATTTGATATATTTTAATTGAACATAGAATTTCTATAAATAATTTCGTAGACAACCGTTCACTCAACCGTTGACGTTATTCGAAGAAGTTGTTTACAAGGATAAAGTTGAGCGTGATAGAAGACAGAGGATTAGGATGTGTCGGCAAATAAACCCACCTCATTACACCCAATCTCTTTCAGGTCCATTCTAATGTTATCTTCCCATCTGCGTCTAGGTATTCCCATTGGGTTTACCAGTCAATACCTTGAACAAGGTTCTAGCATCTTCCATTCGCGATCATGTCCTGTCCACCATAATCTTGTGATGAGTACAGAGTATCTAACTCATCATTATGTAACCTCCTCCACTCCCCAGTAGCCTCATCGCTTTTTGGACCAAATATTATCATAAGCACCCTGTTTTCAAACATCCTTAATCTATTCTTGTCATGTAAGTTAAGAAACCATGTTTAGCACCCATAGGCAACAACTGGTAGAATTATTGTTCATTATATTCATAGTTTAGATGTCAACAATTTACCGACCGAATGATAGCATGCATGCATTTCCCGACTGTGGTATTTTCCTAATTTCAAATCGAATATCGTTATTGTTAAATAAAGTTGTTTCTAAATATTTAAACTCATTAACGCTGTCGACTGTTATATTATGCTCAGTAATCTCTAAATTATCGTCCTAAATCCGTGTTCGCCTTGTTATCATAATCTTAATTTATTCAACGTTCACTTCTAAACCTATTTACTTACTAGCCTCTAATAAAACATATCTTTATTTTGCAACATACTGCTTATCCTAATAATTGCTCTGTACCGTTTAGTGTCAGTGTATGATGAATGGGATTTTAAAATGTTGCTCCATTGTCTAGTGCACAAAACATTATCTTCTTATATATAAAATTCTCGTGTCACAATGTTCGTTCCCGTACTCCTCCGAAACGGCTTGACCGATTCTCATGAAATTTT
>CABFWO010004508.1:0-17718 GCA_902155825.1 Timema genevievae
ATTGACCAGTGTATGAAACCCCTTCACTTATCTCATACAGTTACAAAATTAAACACCTAAAAAAAATTTCATTCAAGCAGCTTTATTGATCAACAAATAAATTCTCAAAGAACAATCGAAGAGTTCAAATCAAATTCTCGTCAACACATTAAAGCATCTACCTAAAAACATTAAAATCCTGTAACCTTATTTTTCCTGCTCTACCTTCCATCGTAGAAAATGACCTGTCCGAGCCGGAGTCGATACGATTAGTTCCTTTTTATTCCTCTTTTCATCCAGTACCATATTTTCTATCTATCTTTGATTCCATGAATCATTCAACACTCCAACTGATTTAAATAGCAGTTTCTCAACCTAACACTATTCCATCACGGTCATCTAAACCTTACCTTGTATAGCTCACTTATCACTAGTCTTTTGTTTTATCACACATATTTTCTTCTCTCGGACCACACAATCAGTTAACATCTCACCGTCGTATCAACACATCGTGTTTTTCACAACGACTTTTGTAAGTTTGTCTCTTTAGTAATTCTTGTTCTTTTTATGATTTCATGATTGCATAGCAATAGTTCTCATTCACTAATTATAACTATTTATACCCTATTTTGTCTTAATGCTTCTTTAATTTCGTTTTACAGTTTCCATGATTATGACACCATAAGTGTTGAAACATGTCGAAATAAAGTATTCCAGCATTTTTCCAATGCTGGAAATGCACAAGGAGTAATGGTACAAAGAAACAGATAAGACTTAGAATATTATACTACATTTTCTACTTCATTCAAACTAGTTTCACATTTGTTAACCTATAAATCAAATTTTATACTTGTCAACTTGAATTCAAACTTTAAACATTGTTTCATTATAAAATGTATATTCTCAAGTCATTGTATGACAATACTCAATTATTTCACTATATCCTATTTTGCAGATGTTAACCTAACTTAAATTTTATAATTTTATTTCTTAAATTACTTGAACTTAAGATTGTTTTGTTCAACATACTTTATTATCTGTAAGTCTTACAACAACCTTGTAACATGTTTTAATGTATTTTAGACGTATCATCACCTTATATACAACTAAATTGATGATGCGTTATTCATTATATGTTTAATGTTCATAATTTTACAATATGTTATTACCATAATTAAACCTAATTATACATTTTGATTTACAATTTCAATTGATTACATCAACCAAATTAACTAATTTATTTATCAACTCTTTCTATATATCTTTTGAAAAATACTTCTAAGTCTTAACTTCTAAATTTTGTGTGAATTTATACGTGAACATTCAGGATTTGAAACTATTCTGTATTTTATAGGGGTGATAGCTAGGTCAGGACTTTTGAGTTGGACTGTTAGAAGAAGAATAAAAAAGGTTGTCGGTGATAAGAAAGAAGTAGAGTCTTATTTTTCAAAAATGTATTTTATTCTACTTTGCTAAATGTATCGGATGTGATTAAAATACATTTACTTGGTAAATATTTAAACTAAAAATGTTAAAGAATGAAAATTTTAAAAATTAAAACTTGTCGGGAAACTTAAAAAATCTTATTGTTCAATCAGTGCAAAGCGTCAATTAAATATTTTTAATTATAAATACAGCCAAAATGTAGATACGGAGTTTTTGGTATAGATAACTTTGGTATGTTTAACACTTTAACAATAAAATATAAACAAATTTAATTTATGTTTAAAAAAGCAACTTTTCAGCTACTTTTATACCTTGTTAATTGAATAATTTCCTAGAGAAGGCGGAGGCTCAGTGAAAAGAAGATGAAAACACTTTGTATGAATTAACCGATTGAAATTCTTAACGTTGAAACTTAGTAAGTTTAAAAGTTTACCTTTTTCTCCCGTTTTTAATCTCTTTATTTAACATAAGCCATCATTAGTAATGAAAAAAGTCACATTATGTTAGTGTTAGGGCTCATGTCCCATCAAGGCTGCGCATTGAATATGAAACTAGCTACAGTAACTTGTAGAAGGGTAAGAAGGCAGGAGGGGGGGATTCTGGTTGATAGGATGAGGGGAGGGAACAGAGGGGAGAGGTTTACCTCATGTCGGAATCTGGACTCATCCATCAATTTTTTTTTTTTTTTTTAAAGTTTGTAGCTAACATTTTCTCCCTCCTATTTTTTTATATTATTCTTTTCGTGTGGTTTTGTGAGATTGCAAAAGCAAAGTTTTAAACCAGCTGTAACCACTGTAAATTATAGGGAAACAAGAATTTATAAATAGTTAGTAGGCCTATTTGTTGTGAAAATTGGTGGTACTATTTTGACCAAATTAAATATATGAACATCTCGTTTTTGCTTTTGGCACTTTGTTTTACTATTAATAAGAATATTACACTTAGACCTATATATTGTTTGAAATAAATAATATTTCAATTCATGGATCTCAATTAAATGTACTTAAATTAACAATCTCTAAGAACTGAATATACAAAACTTGGTTAGAATAATTAATTTTCCAGGGTGCGTTTCCAAGTGGCTAAATACAATGTGGTATAATAAAGTTACATACAAAAGACTCTACTTATCGTGCCTCCAGTATAGTCCTCTACTTCTCCATGTTTGAAATAATATAACCTTTACACCGATAAGACACTACAGAATGAACAAAAGTGTTTGAAAAATTTAACCCATGAATTTGAAAATATGGATCGTTCAATTGATACGCCTAGCTTAGTCACTTTCGTAGGAATTAAAATCGGCTTTAAAAATCAAATTTAATAGCAAACAACTTTTAAAATATATATTTTAAAGGGAATTTTCATAATTTCAGTATACAGGGTTGTCATTAACAAAAGTATCCATATTCAAAAAACCCTTGGGGGTACTTAAGAATTTTTCCATAAATGGTTTCCCACTCTCCCTCCAATCAAATGGGAGTACATTTCTTCTAAGTTATAGCTTAATACTATCTATATTAGTGTAGACACAAACTATGTGGCTAGTTTGAACAGACAGTAAAATTCGGTGTACCTTATATATTTTAACTCTAGATATAAAGTAAGATCCTCTTGTAATACTATTAGCTGGGTGGTCCGTGAGTTGTTTCAGAGGCTTGATGGGACTGTACTACTTTGTTGTTTTTAGGATTTTTTTAGCGTGTGGCATATTTGACCGTAGTTCGGTCACCGTGTATGTAGACTATTAACTCCTCTGTTGAAACAGAATACTGTCCAGGGTGTACCTTTGAGATTGTCTACACGTCATACAAGCAATGAGATGATGATTATGAAGAGGTGGAGCCAGTGGAAATCTTAATCCTAATTAATCAGACCATTGGGACCATAGTAACAGTTCCTTTTTAGGAAAAAATGTATCTGGTACCGCTGGGAATCAATCCCATGACCTTTATATCAATAGCCAGGAGTGCTGATCACTGGACAAAGAGGCCGCTCATTGTAATAGTAAGTAATGGTTTCCTCCAATCCATTATCAAACTTGCCTGTTAAGTCCAATAAACTCTTATTTGTTCACTACATTATTGTGTATATGGTTGCTTCAGATGTATTATGAGTGGGAGAGAACACAAGCTTGTCTTACTTGGAAACAATCCACAAAACACCACTAGATATAAATATAATTACCAGGGACCAGATTTTGATGACGTCTTTTTTTTTTCCTGTTCTTCACAGACTATCCCATGTGCACATAAATTCTGTTAATGATCCCCTGGCTTAGGAAACATTTTATAGGTCATTGGGTGACCTGACAGTCTAGGGTTAAGGTGTCATACTTCTGTGCTGAGGGAGGGTCCGGAGTTCAATTCTCGGTCCCGGCACAGATTTATCTGATTGCCAGACCCTTCCTTCACCTCTAACAATATGTGTATTAATCACAACTTGTGAATGTGGGGAATGCCAGGCCTCCACCGTGGTTCGGATCCCACGTTAAACTGTAGGTCCTCCATTTCATCTCACAATCACCCTACCATTTCACATTAGCGTACGTGCGTACAACCCGAACGGGTAGTAAGACGCGATGCTAATATTAATATTAATTATAGGTCATTCTTTGGTCATGTTTTTGTGATTTTAGTTTTTAAACTCATATTTTATTAGTTTGCGTTACTTTTAGGCATTTATCTTGAATAATTGTTTTTTAATACTATCGATATTTTATAAATACTTAAATATTCAAACATAACATTTTTTCAGCACTGATTGGTCGGAATGAGAAGATAATGTAGGCTACAAACTTTGTATTCTCTTCGCTTGGAAGGTTGTAAAATACACATTTCTGGTGAGAGTGCAACTAGGCTGAATAGGGTTACGTTGGGAAGGGGTAGCTAGTACTTCTTAAGAAGATAATCTTAAATCCATAGTACATTTAACAGACCGCCAGATTTAGTTGTTAAAGGCATTGCAAGTATTTGTTTTTGTTTCATTTGTAAAATACGTGTCTAATTCATTAGTATACATTTATTACGAGTCTTTGTTCATAATTTTAAGTATTTTTTTAATTCGAAGTCATTTTTAGGTTATTTCATCGATCTTTTTTTATCGAAAGTTTAGGTTATTTAAGTCCGGAGTGTGAAAATAGCTATTATCTTTAATCTCAGTGGAGAAACGTGGTACCAGAACACAGGAAACCAACGTTTTACCAGAGTTTGAATATTTACAAAGTCACCGCTGAGCAATCAGTTCTTTGAATCGGTCCTGGCTGGCCTCACGCCGTCCAATAGCCACGGCTAGTAATATAACATGTCAAACACACGCCTTTGGTCTGGCACAAAACATCTAACTTTGTCCAACTAGTTATTGTCATTGATATACTACTTTTATATTTTCTCTCCAGAAAAAAAAATTGAAGAAATTAAGTCATTTCCTTACTAAATTTTCCTACGAAATTCTATCGTAGACCAGAGGTTAATTCTTTTTATTTTGGCACCACATCTTACTACCCGTTCGTGATAGATACATTTAACTACATAATTAGGTATGGATAACGGTGGTACAGTTTAAAATAAATGTATTCTGATTTTATTGGGGGAAGAGTGGATTTTTTTTTTAGGGAAATACACCTTTAGTACACACGGACGGGATTCGAACCCCAGCCTCCCCCTCACTCTCAAACCAGAACATACGAACCTGGCCTTTAGTCAACATGTCCAACGATTATGGTAGTTCTCTAAACTAATACAGGTACACTCGTTAGGCACTCTATCCTACAATTATATAAAAATTAGTTTGTCTGCTTTCACACATAAACCGCTTCACCGATTGTGCTGAAATTTCGCATGGAATATAGCTCGAACGTTTGGTTAACATATTGGAATATTAAACTTTACATCCGTCTTTTTTTTAACGTGGTGGCTTCAAAACACTACTTTTGCCCTTTTTCATAGCTACTGCTTATTAGATTTTCACTGGACCAACTGTATAAAATATTCCTATATATAAATATATGATATAAAACAAATCTCATGCGAATAGCGGGTAATTAACTTGTGTTTAGTATAACTAGTTTAGTATACCACGTTTATGAATACGTCAAACGTGTATTTACTTGAATAAAGAACCGTAAGTATATATGTCCATACAAATTCTTTCGTTTGCTGTGGAAGATAACGTGAAGGTGTTAGTCTTAACAACAGTAGATTAATAATTGGGTGTTGACCAGTGGTCCCAAAAATAAATACAAGATATAAATGTGGTTTGATGAATAATTACAATCAATAGCAACAGCTTACAAAATATGTGTAGAAAACTATGCTAAAATAATACCCCACTAATCAAAATAAGTTTTCTAAGATGTACGCTGACCACACGTGTAGAAGAATACACTAGAGATATCAAAGATTAGTTCATCCAATTTATTCTAGAACATCTGATAGATACTTCTAAGTTCGTAGTTCAAGCAAATACAGAGCAACCTGTTGATTGTCGCTTGTTTTCAACTTTAGTACTTAGCAGATACCACACGAAGCACACACACTTTGGAAAAACTATATCTGAAAGCTAGAAAAAGTTACTATATACCTATCACGTATTCATACGTCAGGCTTTGTGACATGTCTCAATAACTTTCGATATGTAACCATCAATACCTATAAAATAACAACAATAATATGGCAAAATGCTATCAATGTTGACCACATTTTTTAAAATTATTTTCTAAAAGAATCTTCTTACCAGAAGCAATGTAGTGAGCAACGTCTTCTAAAAGGCTCGTGTTTGAATTCTGGCCGGTGACTTCAAATACAGATTATCCAGGTTCAGTTGCGAGTTGTTTTATAGTCCACTACAAGCAGGTCCCAACTACTAATATCATATTATTTTGTTTTATTTAAAAATACATGGTGTTAATATCTTACTTCAAGTTTTGGTGATCACTTATAAAAAATATTATTGAGAAAGAGAGAATTATAAGGAATTTCCCCAGTATTCCATAAGTGTATAAGATGAAAATTCTTTGATCATGGGGATGGGCGGAGGAATACTTCCGAAATACCATGACGGGATTTAAACCCTAGCCTTCAGAGTAAGGAAAGCCAGCCCAACAACCCTCACCTAGTTTTGTCCGTACATTTTTTTACCACGTCTTACTACCCGTTCGGTTTGTACACATATGTACTAACTACGTTAAATTTTAAATTACTATGGATGAGGGAGGTTAAAATTAGATTAAGTGTATCCTCGCTCACGTGGAAAGAGAGAAAGCGAATGTAAAATCATTTGGTGAAAAAAACTCTCCCTTAATACACCCGAACCAGGATTATAGCCCCGATCTCCTTTTCATCGTCAGTCCAGTCTTTTGCGAGAGTGACGCCTTAGATTGAGAGGAAATATAACAACATTTTAGTGAAGGGTATGTGGGAATCTATCAATGAAAAACAACTCTTTGTACATCTTAATGGAACTCGTACCTGACTTCCCCAACACCGGTAAACTCGACCAGGAGAGCCTGACGTTTTATTCGCGTGCCCATCGATGTAGGGATATGTATATACAAGCTGTTTGATGTTATGTATTTAAAAACATAAATGCATAATATTTAAAATATTTTAAAACTTAATTTTGTCCATATATTTATGTGGCTTTGCAAAATAATCGAAGCAGTAACTTATCTACTTCTATCTTATGTAAATAAAAGTTCTCACAATCATGTAATTAAAGTGGGGGAAAAAATCACAATTTGAAATAGTTTTTGTTAATTAAAATTATGTACACATCTTTCTTTATATGACTGCAGGCCGGATAGTACAGTAATATAAAAGTATTGCAGACAAGCGGACCGGACAGATGTGTCTCGCGAGCTGGATGTGGCCCGCGGGCCGCGAGTTTTTGAACCCTGCCTCAGGCCATTCGACCACCAAAGCTGGTACAAATAAATATCCGCATCATAATTTTACATGGTTCGTCAATGTGAAAGTCAACAAAAGTACATACAAGCACATATTATAGAGGCCGATTTTATACATGTATATATGAGCAATATAGATGTCCTGTCATTTTTTTTGTGACGTTCATTGTGTCGGATATCAACCGGTAGGAATAGAGAGTCCTGGAGAAGGGGGGAGGGGGAGGCCCTACTTGTGGTAGCACGTGACAGGGTCGTCAATAATCCTGACAGTTTTATCTGTCATTTATAAAACGGGCACGAAACCATTTCTCTCTCCTACCCCCAAACATACCCTTACCACTAGAGCGTCCAAACCGCATCCGTTAGCCCTGCGGCCAAATAAAGTCGAGCATCCCCCACAGATAAAAACCTGATCAATGGGGAAAATAAAGAGAGAAAGGATAAAAAGGCACATATTTATTAGGGTAATCATTTTGTTACAGTTGTATTTGATTATTTTGATATTTTTTGTTTTTTAGCTTGCGTTATTGCTGAATAAAACAGAATTGATTGTTCTAGTTTAGCCAACTGAACTGTTTTATTACATTTTCACCGGGTCCTACTACCCATTCACCACCGTATTCTAATTACATTACTAGGTAGCGAATGAAGTAGAATTTTAAGTAAAGGAAACAGTTTATTTTATTTTTTTTAGAAAAAAAAGCATCCGTAAAAAATCCCCATAGTACACCCATTTGGGATTCAAGCTACGATCTTGCCATCATAAGCAAACCAGGCTAGATGAGCCTGGTATTTAGTCCACGCGCCCGTCGATTAGACTAAATTATCCTCCCCCTTTCCCCCCTACTACGCCCTGGTGTGATGATGCACCGCCTTACCTACCAGTAGAAATGACATAGGAAACAGTATAGTGCAAGGCAGACTCTATAGTGGGGATACTAGCGCGCTCAGGGTAAGATTGATCAACGGGTGTACTTGTGGTTTACTGGCTAAAATGTGCCAACACCGATCGACACAGAATCCTTACCGTAAGATAATACTGTCATGGGTGCGGGTACGATCAAGGCTAGTAACCTGGTCTACTCTAAACTAATAACTAAAAGAAACTATACAATATTAGCCTCGGATGACCGTTCTGGCTACATGCATATTTACACAAGTTGAGTAGAAGTGAAGAAGGTATAATTTGGAGGAAAGCTATCCACATTTATTTGGGAATATAGTGAAAAACAATTTAGGAAAAGCCATCCTCTGTACATTTGGACAGGAATTCAAAATTTCAGTCTCCCCGTTATCAGCAGTGCCGGTCTATTGCGAGAGTGACGCCTTAGACCACGGGATCACCAATGCGTTTAGATAATTGGATAAATAGAGGTTTTCCTATTTTGACATTTGTAAAAATAATTTTCCTAATTTTACTGACCTATAACAACTTAATCGCATATGTCAAAGGGATTCTTTTTTGCGATAAAAGCTGTATTTGACATATTCTAATGAACTACTTTACTAAGATTCTTAAGCTGGGTTCACACTTGTGTCATATCCTCGTGTTGTATCCCCGTCAGGGCTGGAGCGGGTGACGATACACAAGGACACGGTTGAGAGCAAATCTTGGCAGATCCGATCTTCGTTTCGTCTCTATTATTGATACGACCCGTTTATTCCCATCATTTGTGTGTCCTCGACCCGCGACAAGTGTTTGGTTCTGAGCACGTCCTGACATGTCATATCCTCTCCCTTTGATGTGACGGAGAAATACCGACTAGAAGCGAGACGCAGCGATCTGATACTCTTATCACTTTCATGATCGCGTCAAAGATACAGGGTCCCGTCCAACCCGCCGCCTAGCTACTTGCAAAGATACACTAGGGGGCAGGCGTGAGGAAGGTAGAACTTAGAAGAAAAGTACCCTTAGTTGTTTTAAGAAAGAAGGTGGGAAGCACTTAGGAAGAAATTAATATCATCACTTTATTCAGCTGAGATTTGAACCATGAACTACCTTCCTACCCGCCTCGGTGGCGTAGTTGGCTAACGCGCTAGTCGTGTTGAGCTCGATCGCCGAGGACGGGGAGATCGAGGTTCGAATCTCGTTCGGGTGAACTGGGGGTGGTTTTTCCTAAATGGTTTTCCACTCTCCCTCCACGCAAATGCGGGTTCACTTCCTCTAAATTCAACCCTCCCAATTCCTAATCCATTAGCGTAATTAGTACTTAAGCGTATAACCCGAACGGGTAGTAAGACGCGGTGCTAAATAATAATAAAAATAATAAAAAACTACCTTCCTGTCACTGTAATTACAAACCAAACAAAATTGACACCATAGACCGCAAGCACACTGATTTGGGTGAGAGACCAAAAGCACTTAAATATATAAATAATACTCCAACTCCAAGTGATCCGCTTTGGTGGCCGCATGGTCTAAGGCGTTACTCTTGCAATAGACTATACCACTGACGACGGGAAGATCAGGGTTCGAATCCTGTTCGGGTGTACAAAGGGTGGTTATTCTTAAAAAATTTTCCCCTATCCCTGCACGCAAACGCGGCTATACTTCCTCTAAATACAACCTCCTCATCCCTAACACATTAGCGTAATGAGTACGTATGCGTATAACCCGAACGAGTAGTGAAACACGGTGATAAACAAAAGAAAAAAATAACCATAATGAGAAATTGGTAAATGCCCATTGAACCATTGCGATCAATTCATTCGTTCGTCTTGAAAGAGTGATAGGGAGATTTACGGTACTAAGGTTAACAGTTGTTCCTCAATCCACCATTTAGGCAATCCACGACTATTTAAAAAAAAACCTCCCCCTATCACTGGCTTTTAAAAAAAATTGATTAGCATTTTCTATCACCCCTTTTTTTCTCTTTCTCTCTCTCCTTATTTATTCTGTCCTGTAAGCTCGCACAAAGAGAGAATGAGAGAGAAGTATCGTGCTGGTCCGTGACGAATCACCCTGACCCCGGGGGTGGGGAAGATATTTCCACCCCGGCAGTTAACCCAACAGTCACGTGATGAATGCGTCCGGCCGACACCCCTCTCCCCCATCCCCTCCCTTCGTCCTCACCGATTCCACCTGTTGAAATGACCACGTGGGAAAGAGCGCAAAACTAGCCTCTATCTATATTCTATACGGAAGCATTTGACCATTTCATTTATTTATTTTTAATTTTTGAGGTATTTAAAATAAAATTTTCTGAATCGACAAATTATATCAGCACACGACTTATGAACCAAATTAAAACTAAAACATACACGGCATCTAGCCTTCCTGCCGTTAAATTATCACTGTGAAAGCGTGAAGCAGCATTTCCTCAACAATAAATTGTTTGGCCACGCCGATAATCGGCCTTAGCTCGGTAGGCAGACACACTACCGACTGAGATAAGACGTTGGATTTGCCCCTTACTACTACTTGCATATTTACAATAGATGGGCTATATGGAAGAAATGTTCAATTTAGAGGAAAATATACACGCATTTGAGTGGACAGAGTATAGAAAACCACTCTAGAGAAATCACCAGTAGTAAAAAAAACACCAGGGATTTTTACCCCAACCTACCCGTCAATGACAAACAAAGCCAGATGAAACCTACACCTTTGTCCGTGTGCCCACCAATATGGGCCTTCTGATAGACCTGTGTTTTCCTCATCAATTGAGTCTCACTCTAACGTTAAAGAAATTCGGGTACATTTTCTTTAAATTCTACCTTACTCATTCTTGCCCATTAGTAAATATGTGAATAGCCAGGACGGCTATAGTCCAACTTTCATAGGAATAACCTTATCTTAAAGCTAGAAGAACTACTAGATATATTTTAATGTAGCCATACGTCAAGCCATTTTATCTGCTGCTGTCACTTTTGATATATTAAAACCTATGAAATAACAATAATAAGATAGTAAAATGTTATTAATGTGTAATAAATATATTTGTATTTTCCTAAAAGTCCCTCCTAATGAAAAATGTTTATAAAAAGCAGTTCGACGATCATGCTCATCTTTTACCCGGGTCGAGTGAATGATGAGTGGTTTTACACATTGATTTTATTTGTTAGTTTACCGTCCTTTCTACAAGCGGATGCCGCTACGTTTCCTTAAAATATTCCCCCTTCTCGTCCTGTTATCTTAAGCGAATATATTCCACGACTAGAACGGACAGGAAATACGCCACGTGAACCCGCAAAGCCATCTGCTGGTAGGGCGACCACTTTATTCACCCCTTGCTCGACTAACTTACAGGATTTCTCTGGTTGCGGAGGAAAGAAATATTAATTAACGAATCCATTGTTCTTGTTGGAGAAGAGAGGGTTGGAGGGGGAAGTGTAGGGGGTAGCGGTATCGCTGTGAGAGCCGCCCGCACATTTGCGTCAAGAGGAAGAACGCAGGGTTCATCTGGAAGATCAAAGCCTCAGATTTAGCCAGTCGGTCCGCGTGTTACTTAGTCTCGATCCAGGACTTGGATTTTCTTTAAATAGTATCGCATGCCTCAATACAAGACTTGTATCGCCTTTAGATAATATTGCTTGTCTTAATACAAGGCATGTATACTCTTTAAATAGTATTACATGCCTTAATACAAGACTTGTATCGCCTTTAGATAATATTGCTTGTCTTAATACAAGACATGTATACTCTTTAAATAGTATTACATGCCTTAATACAAGACTTGGATTGTCTTTAAATATTAGTGCATGCCTCAATACAAGACTTGGATTGTCTTCAAATATTATTGCATGCATCAATACAAGACTTGGATCGTCTTTAAATAGTATTAAATGTTTTAATACAAGACTTGGATTGTCTCTAAATAGTATTACATGTATTAATACAAGACATGTACCGTCTTATATAATATTGCATGCCTCAATACAAGACTTGTATCGTCTTAAAATATTATTGTATGTCTCAATACAAGAATTTTATTGCCTTTAAATAGTATTGCATACCTTAATACAAGACTTGGATCGTCTTTAAAAAGTGTTACATGCCTAAATACAAGACTTGGATTGTCTTTAAGTAGTATCACATGCCTCAATACAATACTTGGATTGTCTTTAAATAGTGCTACAATTCTCAGTACAAGACTTAGATCGTCTTTAAATAGTACTACAATTATCAGTACAAGACTTCTGTCATCTAAAATTAAAGATAAAATAAAGTAAAATATTATTATTGTTGATCTAGGTTAGCATTTTTTAAAAGCTATTTTCTAAACCTAAATATTATTACAAAACATATTTACGTAATTAAGTTAAAACACTTTATTTTAAAACGCTTATATTTGCACACAAAAAACTACACTATAAAAATAAAACACTAGCAAAAGTCCCTCCGTGCTTAGAGATTTGAGAGAAGTGAAGAAAAGAATAAAGGGGTTGTAGGGGAGGGGTAATAGGGGGCAGTCGAGTAAATTAGCTCATTGGCAAGCAAGCAAATAGCAGCAGCGGCCCAAGCAAAACTAACAAGAATAAATCTGCTTACTGCCGTGTTCGTGAGTGTGGACATAATTCTGCTTGGGAAGGGAGCTGGGGTTTGGGTGGCAAAATAGGGGGGAGTGGAGGGGCCGCTGTAAAACCATGAATGGGAGTGGCTACGTGTGAAATGTGCTTTCGACGCATCGTGGCTGTAGACTTGAAATAACAAACTAAGTACTACTCTAACAGTCAGCTTATTAAAGAACAAGGGATGGAATGGACAGGGGTTGTAGTAGGAGTGTGAAAAAACAAACAAAAAATAAACAAAACATGTTAACCCCCACCACCTCCCCCTTTTAAAAACATCCTACTGAAGTAAACTGAATATTTGCTCCTGTGTCTGTTGTATCTAAAATAAGGGTTTTACAAAGAGGATTACAAAGAAGGTAAAAAGCAGACGTATTTATAAAAAAAAAGTATTTTAAAAAATATTAAAACTATTGCCTTGTTTGTATCGGATATATTGTGACTTACATTTGTTAGTTGTTCAAGACGGGGGACGGAATAAAACACAAAATAAAAGTTTTGACTCTTTTTGAAAGAAAATAATTGATGATTCAAATACTTCTTATTCGTTAAAGTCGATTATGTTCTTTTCCCCTTTCTTATTCTGTTTTATTTAGTGAGAGTGGGAAATTCGACAAATGTCCCTTTTGGGTGTACTAACCGAGTCAAAAATATTGCCTAACTACCAAACTTTGTACAATTGTACAGTCCGATTTTCATAAGAAATCAAGGAAATACAAACTCTTTTTTGCTGACAACATCGATAAAATCTCACTAAATTAGGGCCTACTAATGTTATTTTAAAGTTATTGATAATATTTAGTGACAGCTGCAGATCACATCACTTGGCGTATTAATACGTGAAATTTGATCTAGTAACTTTTTAGGAGCTACTCAAACTCGATCGAATATTTTAACAAAACTCGAAAAATTTGGCTACTCGGAATTTTTGATCCTTTTCCCCAAGATTCCTACTTTCATTAATTTTATTCAATTTTAAGATATATTTTCAAACTAAATAGAGTCCCTCAATAACTCATTTTGTCTAACTAAGCAACTGAATAGTTATATTAAATTTATTTAAAAATATAATTTGTGTGATAATAAATTATATATTTTTACTTATTTTTTGTTTATGCGTGGATCTATTACGGAAATTCAACTTGAAATTTTCTTGTGCAAATATTGCTCTATACCACTCAAAATGGAAAAAATAAACTCGATATTTCCATTCAAACTAGACTCTAACTCATCTTCAAGTGAAATATTTCTACTGAAACACCCCTAATATTCATTCGATTCTTACCCATTTTTTTTAGACTCTAAACACTAATTTATCCTCTTTCTTATATAACCCTTCATCCATTTGAGATCTTAAATAGATAATAAAAAAAAGGGGGGGGGAAGGTCTTCAGAGCTATCCTTTAAAAAATAAAAAGTAAGGTAGACGAGATACAAGATTGATGTATTAAAAGTGTTCTAAACGTCTCCCTTGCGGACGATCATGCCCCCCCTGCGTGGAGGGAAATCAGCCGTGCCGTGAGGCTGTTAGCTCACGTGAGAAGTACTCGTTTTGACAGCCTCTACCCCTGCGATTGCGACTCAAAATACGTCCTGACATCTAGCTGCCTCCCAATCCATTCATTCCTAGCGGGAAAAAAAGGGCGCTTCACGAAAATAAAATAAAAAGGAGGTGAAGGAAGGGGAGGAAAAAAATCCACGAAAAGGCCCTCCTAAAAAAAATGCCGCTATCTATTTATTGGAAGATATATCTGAGATTTGTTTTTAAGTGTTTCACGTGTTTGTATTAAAATATCTTGATACTCGGTGTCAAGCTCGTTTGGTTTGTTTTGCCAATGTTGGTGAGTTTGGTTTCGAATTACGGCAGGCCTAGAACCGAAATCATTTTACCGATCGGGCTAGAACTTGGTATCTAGGGTTTTCATAGGGCTCCCCCGAGTAGTTTCTGAAATTAGATATCTAACTTTGAAATTAAGGGTTGTTTATAGAAGGGCACAAAGAGATAAAATCGATTTTTCTTGAAATTAACTTTACGATTTTGATTAAGTTTAATATCTAGGCACCTCTCAACATTATAAACAAAATGTTAACTCGTGTTTTCCCATGAAAATTAATTTGAAGGTATTTTACAAAAGTAGGAATATCAAATTTTGATCATAGACAATCTCTGCAAAAATTTGAGATACGAAATATCTTATCGTAGTAAAATTGTAATAATATTAAAAATAAAATATTTTACTTGAAATATATTTTTATAAAACCAATAGTTTCTTAGCTATAAACATACCTTTTTATGAAGTTCTTTGAAATGTGTAGTAATTAAAATACCACTACTAAAATATACTACAATATATGAATAATCTTTCTCTCCTCTTCTCCGTGACCAAGTAATAAAGCAGATTATCTACAGATCTGGAGGAGCCCGCTTCAATCCCAGATGTTTACTAAATAAATATAGTAATAGACTATTGTTTGTTCATCTTACAACTAGGGATGTGAAAAAATTATCGATTACTCATATCGATATTTTCCTTTCGATACTAGCATTTTTTACTCGATACTATTAATGATATTAGTATTCACACTACGGTATCGGATCGGTATTCAAAGATACAACTTTTTTGTTATCTTTACTCATGCTTGGATTAAATGTTGACTATGGTTAAAGAAGGGTACAAAATCGATTGAAAAAAATATTTTACTAATAATATTTAGCTATTTAATAACTTTTTATCAGATACATTTTCATATACATTTTGAAAGCTGGTATGGTAAAACCTTTTATAATATCCATCCATCATACAATACTATCTATCATACCTAACATGTTTAAATCATTATAATTTTCAATGTTTAAATAAATATGAAAATACCATTATTATCATTACTATGCAAAAGTTGAAATTATTACTTGATTTTAAAAAAACGTTCCAGATTAAAATTTTGATAGCTATACCTACTGTTATCGATACTTTTATTTTGATACTAGTACGATATCGATACTTTTCTTCCGATACTTCAAATGAGTACAGTATCGATATTTTTCTCTCGTTACCACATTCCTACTTACAACCCTGATACTAGATTTTGCTGGATGTTTATATTTGTATATTAACAATTTCATCTCATAGCTTTATATAAAAAATAGTTCTCTAAGGCGCCGCCTACTTGATGGGCAATGTCCTCACCCAAGTTATATCACATATAAAGCCTGGAACTATATTATCTTAACCTCATGATTACAGGAGAGGCCAAGAGTCTGCAGAGATTCAAACGGAGAGAAATGATACGGATACAAGACATGTTGACCTAATTTTTAGATTATTATATTATTTGAATCGCGTTTTATTACTGTCCAATTTTCATAGAAAGGGACAGATTGTCTACATATCTGGAGGAGCCCGCTTCAATCCCAGATGTTTACTAAATAAATATAGTAATATTGTTTGTTCATCTTACAACTAGGGATGTGAAAAAATTATCGATACTTTACTCATATCGATATTTTCCTTTCGATACTATCTTACAGCTAGAAAAGTCAATAGGTTTACTCTCAAGTAGTCATGTGTTTACTACAGTCTAATTCTCATAGAAAGATACTTATCTTACAGCTATAAAAGTCAATAGATTTACTCTCAGGTAGTCATGTGTTTACTACAGTCTAATTTTCATAGAAAGGGACTTATCTTACAGCTAGAAAAGTCAATAGATTTACTCTCAGGTAGTCATGTGTTTACTACAGTCTAATTTTCATAGAAAGGGACTTATCTTACAGATAGAAGAGTTAATAGATCTACTTTCACGTATTGATTCAATAATAATATAGTAAAACCATATAAATCTCGAAATGTTTCCAAAATTACTTTGTTGTTTGGAGAAAGACCAGATGTGTTTATAGTAATTAACTTTGACCTTAAAACTGTGACAGTCCGCGTTGAACTTCGTTGAAAATTAGGAAATTATATTTTTTCATGTCTTCAGAGTCTTTTTCTTCTTAATTCAACACCCCCAAAAGTTTGTTTGATGTGATTTAGATCCCTCCGGAGCTGGGCATGCACACAGCCCTTCGGCTGGTTAGTTCTGCCTGCACCATCTGGTATAAACCCCATGTACTGAGGGAGTTCAGGAAGTGTAGTGGTTCGCCGTTGCTTTCCACTCTGAATCTCTACCAGTAAGCGCGAAAGGGCCTACCAATTTTGCCGGAAAAGGTATTTTCACGTACCCTCTAGGGTTCTTTTACATGCCACAATCTACTTGGGTACTTCCCCTCGCTCAAGAAAAATCTGTCGACCTCGGCTGGGCTTAAACCCATAAACATCAGGTCCGGAGGCGAGCATTTTACCCCAAGACCACCTAGGTAAAGTTATATAGAGTTACTAAACTGAAATCTTAAGGTTTATAATCCTATAAGGACATTTTGCTAATTTTTACCTCCATTTTGACGTCAATTTTGAAAGAAAAAAACACTTTTTTCACCTCGTCTGAATACCTGATCGGTGTGTACACATATGCATTAATTTAGTTTATTAAGAATTAATTAGGTAGAATTTAGATTATGTGTGCCCGTATTTGCATGAAGGGATAGTGGAAAACCAGTCAGGAAAAGCCACCCTTAGCACACCCGACCTGGATCGAATCACGATCTCTCCGTCATCGGTAGTCCTGGTCTATTGTGAGAGTGACGTCTTAGACCATTTGGCCACCAAAACGGGCAACACTTTCTTTTAAAATAACTTGGGATATCTGAACGTTTTGCAACGCGCTCCAGCTTACTTTAAGACTAGACACTACATCTGGAGGATAAACTTTTGGTTCTTCGATATAAATTGACTCTTTGACTCTCGCGGGAACTAGGGTGAACTTGTTCCGGAACTGAC
>CABFWO010004508.1:17786-63336 GCA_902155825.1 Timema genevievae
GGGGGGGGGGGGTCTTCTCTGTCAGAGTTGTTCCCCCTGCTTTTCAAAGTTAGGGTTGAGTCTAAAGGCTACTCGCACTGGTGGACACGTGGACTAAATGTCAAGTTCATCTGTTCTGGTTTGAAAATGACATGGAGGTAGGGTGATACTTAGAGTAATCTCTTTTTTTTTTTAACTAAATATTTTCCCTTCTCCCTCTGTATGAGTTTGAATACATTTACTCTCGAATATACATTCGTCATACGTAACCCACTAGTGGGGCTGATTACATACAATTCTATCAAGTTAAACTTTTATCAATTTACAGTTTTTTCAATTTATAGTTTTATCAACCTACAGTTTTATCGATTTTCAGTTTTATCAACTTAAAGATTTATAAATGTATAGTTTTATCAACTTATAATTTTATCAATTTCAATTTTATCAATTTATAGCTTTATTAACTTACGGTTTTACCAATTTACGGTTTTATCCCCTTAAGAGTTTTATCAATTTACAATTTTATTAATTAGCAATTTTATCAATAATTTTACTGTGAAAATTTTTTCACTTTTTTGACTCTACTATTTTTTCACTTGTATTTATGGATGTAGGAACTTACTTCTTGCCAGAGTCGTGTAGTGCAGTGCTGCCAGGCTAATCACAGCTTGTCAAAACTGTACCTGTGATTGGTCCTCACCACTCGGGTTTTTAATGGACGTGACAGTTTTGTTCGAATTTTTGAAAAAAAAAACCTATTTAAGTGCAGTTTGATGATAACTTTTTTTTTAAAGATTATTTTCCTAGTTACCGTATATTATGTGAGAAAATGTGTACGATTATGCCTTACAATTTTTTTAATATCGGTCACAATCACTCATTTAAAATTAGAACTAACGCTCATAAGATAAAAACCCCACTTTACTCCCCCTTTCAACCTCACTAAGCTTGTAGGTTAAACACGATGCATCACACCAATCAGATCTCCTGTCTTGCCCCCATTCAACTGTCTTGAAAGAGATCTCGTGTTGAAAAGGACCCGTGTTTGTGTGGGAGGAAACGCCGACATTTCCATCTGTGAGTGAATGCCAGTGGAACTAGCGGGTAAAAAGAGGATTGGCGCGATGGTTTAAAGGGAAAGGGGTGGAGGAGATGGGGCCAAACACTGATTTGATTGGATGAGAGGCGTGTAAAGTGGTTCTTCCTTACGACTGACAAAAATACAATAAAAGGAAATGGTGCGGGAGGGGTTGGAAAGAGAATTATGGGTCCGTGGGAATGTTTCACTTGACAGCGTTCACAACTCACCGTTAGCAAATATATATATATATATATATATATATAGTAAAATGGGATGAGTCAGGAATATTGTTGGCCACAATAACAACTGAGGGATATAAAACCTTGTGGAAATAAGCACGTTAACCCAAGCATACTTTCTCAACAACAAAGTCATTATACGACTATTAATCACACATTTCAATGGGTGTATGCTAAGGTCACATTTTAAACGCGATCCGAAGTCCAACCGAAGCTTGTCATATGCAAAGTTGAAGCTAAGGTTTTTGTTGTCACATAGCACTATTTGGAAAGGCTGTTTAGATGTGGTGCTGGAGGAGAGTATCAAGGATAAAGCGGACAGATAGACTGACTAATGAAGTTCTAAAGAAGAGTAAATTAAAATAGAACTATTATACACGTGATTCTACGAAGAAAGGTCAACAGGATGGGTATTATTAGAATACATTTCTTATTGAGTGACGTCATATAAGGCAAGGTGAAAAGGAGAAGGGAACCAGGAAGATGATGAATGCAACTGTTGGATTACCTCAAAAACAGGTAATGTAGATGAATCTTCTGAGTGTATGTGCTGGAAGTCTCAATTTGGACAAAACAGAATTGTTGAAAGACAGAACACCAAATAAGAGACCTAATACAAATTTTAATTTTAGAGCTAGAGCTTCGAAGTGAAAGATATTTGACCTTTGTCCTCGAGACTTCGAAGCTTCACAAACCCCTACATTTTAATATCCTTTCCAGTGAGTAGGGTAAAATGTTTAGTTCTGGAACACTTTTTTAGGCAACCTTGCCAGATATACGCCTCGCTCACTCGGCCCCTCTCTCCCTGCAGCTAACGAGCTTCAAGCTCCTCCCCTATCCGTACAGTCAATGAGCATCATACTCCGCCCAATTTACCTTAAACCTTACAGTCATTGGGTGCCTAGCTCCCTCCACCAGGATGATGGTTTCAAGATGGTGAATTAAGATGGAACATCCCCTTCTAAGCCTTAATGTTAATGCTTGTACTCAAGATGGTGGATCTCTGACAGCTCTCCTAGACCCTATATCCAATGACCGTCTAGCAAAGCTTACAGCCAACGAGCTTCTAGTCCCCTTATACAAAATGGTAGATTAATGATTGTGGATTCTCAACCCTCCTCCTAAGCTTTACATCCAATGGCCATATTCAAGATGGTGGCTCCTCGTCTCCCTCCTAAACCTTACAAACGATGAAAGTCTAGTTAACTTCACAACTAATGAGCGTCTATCAAATCTTGCAACCAATGACCAGATTCAAGATGTTTGATCCCCACTCCTTCCTAAAACATATCAACGACACCGAGGTGGTTTTGTAAATAAATAACATAAATAGATTGATAAAAATATTTATTTAAAAATAAATTATACTATAGTTGACACATCACATACACCTACGCCTACGCCCATCCCTAAATTATTTATTCATCCACATACAACCACACCTACACACATATACACACACATCAACAAACATAAAAATCCAACTACACCCACACCCACCTCCACATGCATTCCCCTACATCAACACACAAATGCAAACAAGCAAACACACGCCTACATACATCTACACCCACCCACACACGCACACAGCTAAACGTTCTCACTATTTCCCTAAACATGTCCGATATACCTGCACCGATATTCCATGAATACATGTCTACGATATCATAGCCTACCCGACCGGGGTGACCTAGTCTACCGATCACGGATTATGAGTTCCGCCCAGTGCAGGGATAGACTTGTATCCGAGGTATCAACCCCCCTCTCAGGGTGAATTGTATCCTTCTGACCTCAGCCAGGATCGTGATGATTGAGGTTAGACCTGTAAACTTCAGCTCTCAACCTAGCTGTGTATGTTTTGTGATGCTATTGTATTTGTTATGTATTACATGCCTTGTATGTATGGCCTGATATAAGTATTTTTGAGCGTATAACCCGAACGGATAGTAAAATGCGATGCTTAAACAAAAGTATTTTTGTATGTATAATAGCATGTATTATTATTTGTTAATTGTCTGATTTTCTGTATTAGTTTGTGTGTATTTATGTAGTTATTGTATTCATATCTGTATTGTATATTTGTATGTGTGGTTTGTGTGTTTTGTATGTGTTGTATTACAGTGTTTTTGTATGTTTTGTATATATCTTATGTATGTTTGTATTCTTGTAAGGATGGGACTATTAATTTTTGTATGCCATATAGGTGTATGTATGAATATTTTGATGCTCTGTATTTTATGTATTGTTTTGTATGTATTTGATATATGTATTGTATATTGGTTTGTCTTTATTTTATGAATATATGCATGTTGTATTCGTTTTAATCCATTTTTTATTTGTTTAGTACCGAATTTTACTAACTGTTCGGGTTATACGCTTATGTACTAATTACGCTAATGGTTTTAGGGATTAGGAAGGCTATATTAATAGGACGTGTATCCACAAATTGGCGTGGAGAGAGAGAGAGAGAGAGAGAGAGAGAGAGAGAGAGTGGAAACCCATTTTGAAAAACCACCCTTAATATACCTGGCCAAGATTCAAACCTCGATCTCCCCCCGTAATCGGCAGTTTAGCCTACTGCAAGAGTAGTGCGTTAGACCACGTGACCACTGAAGTGGGTCCTTAATCCATTCTTCCACTAATTTTTATAATGTACGAATACGGTATTATAGGGTTGAATATCTGAAATGAGTTATTATTTATCTTAAAGAGAGTAAGGAAGTAGGAGAGAAAGGGGAAAGTGGGAAGGAGAGTCTGATGAAGATTGAGGTTACACATGATTGCATCCAAGACGTGGGTGAGTCTACAACCCATTAAGTCCAGTAGGTGGGTTTATCCATACATTTTTAGCTCATGTCTGATATCGAACCTTTGACCCTTAACTCAGTATCCAAACTTGTTGGGCTTCCACTATATTATAAGTTGAACTCGAACCTCCTTAGCTCAATACCGTTCCGAATGAATGAGAGAAAAAGCAATTTAATGGTGGGGGTGACGGTTTGAGTGCACAGAATCTGGAGGAGGAGAGAAGTGAGGGATTTGGACGGGTAGGGAAGCTGCCAGCTGATCATGTATAGACCTGCTTAAGTGTATACACAGCAATAGTTGAGTTGTACGCCACCAGAGTTATTATTAGCGCTAATTAGATTACACTTCACTAGGGTAGTTATTAACATTATTTAGGTTATACCCCACCATGGTAATTATTAGCATTTCAGGCTTTACAATTTTAGATATAAGCAAGAGTATCATGTAATTGATGAGTATCCTCTGAAGCTGACATGCTTATGACAATTTATAACGTTGAGTTCAGGGCGTACAACATCCTTCCCGGGAGACAGGATGAAGTTTTGGAGGATGATACACAATTCCTAGCTACTAATACGTTTATAGCTGTAAAGAGAGAGAGAGCGTAAAAACCGACAACCATCTTCAACTAGGGAGCAGGGTTGCAAAGTAGGAACCACTTCTTGCCCAAATAGGGAGGTTTGGAGGTTTTAGGGCTAGACGTTCATATATTGTGGAGTTTGTTAGACATTCATTGGCTGTAAGGCTTAGGAGGGGGGCCAGAGATCCACCATCTTGAATCCGGTAATTTGCTGTCAGGTTTAGAAGGAGGTGGAAATCCGCTCTTGGGGATCAACCAACTTTAATACGCCATCCTGGAGGAGGAGACTCGAAGCTCATTGGCTCTAAGGTCATAATACATAGATTGATGTGTCAATTATTGTATAATTTATTTTTAATATATTTTATACTTTTTATTAATATTGTTTATTCACAATACAGCCTCGGTGTCGTCGATATTGCTTAGGAGGAAGATTAGATCCACCATCTTGAGTTCGGTCATTGGTTGAAGGGTTTGTGAGATGCTCATTGGTTGTAAGGCTTAGGTGGGGCCGAGGATCCATAATTTTGAATGTAGTAATTGGTTGTAAGGCTTAGGAGTAGGGTCTAGGATCCACCAACGTGAATCCACCATTTTGTAGGAAGAGACTAGATGCTAATTTGTTGTAACGTTTGCTAGATGCTCAATGGATGTATGGTCTAGGAGGGGGCCAAAGATCCGCCATATTGAATACGGGATTTGGCTGTAAGGCTTAGGAGGGGATCAACCATCGTGAATCCACCATCATGAACCCGCAATCCTGGAGGCGAGGCACCCATTGGTTATAAAGCTTATGGGGTAAGAGGTGGTGCTTGACGCTCATTGGCTGCCGGTGGAGGGGAATCTGGCAACGCCGCCTCAAAAAGTGTTCCAGAAGTTATCTTTTTACTCTACCCTAACATAGTTACGATCTAGATTCTTATCTATCTGCTAGAAAAGCTTTAAGATCGACGTTCACATATTCTTACGGCAAGCCATTTGATCTGCATCTGTCACTTTTGATTGATTTTATCTATACCTATATAGCCTAATAACAATAATGAGATAGTAAAATGTTAGCAATCTTGAGTACAAAAAGAAAAAATTATTTTCCAAAGGGTGCTCCTAATGTCAATTCATAATAAAATCAATATATATCAGTGATGTCAGTTGGTGGGGGGTGAGAGGGTGGCCGTGAAAGCCTTCGATCGTGGACAAACAGACGGTAACGTAGACGCAACGGCCGTCCGTCTCACGGGCAATGGCGCGGGAGGAGAATAATAGCGTTGCTATGCAAGTGACGCGTGAAACTAGAATGGAAGGTTGTCGTCACTGCCGCTGTTTAGAACTGGCGGGAAATCTACTGGAAGGAATGGGACGGGCGATCCCCTCTCTAGTATTCATAATGGTCCGAAGAGCTCTCCTGTCCAGTTGACTGACCGGTCGTTGAGACGACTCTAGTGTCATCTTGGAGAAGTAACTAGGCGTCGAGACGACTCTAGGGTCATCTTGGAGAAGTCACCAGACTTTGAGACGACTCTAGGGTCTTCTTGGCGGAGCTACCAACCGTCGAGACGACTTTAGGATCTTCTTGGTGGAGCTACCAACCGTCGAGATGGCTTTAGGGTAATCTTGGAGGAGTCACCAGTCATAGAGACCACTATAGGCTCATCTTAGAGAAGTCACTAGACATATAGAAAACTCTTGGGTAATCTTTAAGGGGTCACCAGTCATAAAGACGACTCTAGGTTCATCTAAGAGAAGTCACTATATATGTAGACGACTTTAGGGTCATCTTGGAGGAGTTACCAGTCATATAAACGACTCTAGGGTCATCTTAGAGAAGTCACTAGATATATATACAACTCTAGGGTAATTTTGGAGGAGCTACCAGATATACAGACGACTCTAGGGTCATCTTGGAGATGTCACCAGTCATATGAATGTCATCTTAGAGAAGTTACCAGGCATAAAGATGACTTTAGGTTCATCTTATAGAAGTTATCAGGCGTAAGGACGACTCTAGGGCCATTTTTGAGAAATTATCAGGCGTAGAGACGAATTTAGGGTCATCTTAGAGAAGTAACCAGGCATAGATACGACTTTAGGCTCATCTTATAGAGTTTATCAGGTGTATAGATGACTCTAGGTTCATCTTGGGAGGAGATTTCATGAGTAAGAGACGATTCTAAGGTTATCTTGGAGGAATAACCAGGCGTCCAGATGACTCTACAGTCATCTACCAGTGACTACAGTCTTTTGGAGGAGTCACCATATGTATAGAATCATCCAAAGAGTGCTAATTTATATCCTTAGTATTCAATCCCTCACTACCATTTACTTAGATTCAATCATTTAAGTCACTAGTAGATAAAGTAGGATTTTATTAGGAAGAACCTTTTAGAAAATACAAATTTATTTTTCTCGGCCAACATCGATAACATTTTACTATATTATTATTGTTGTATTGATAATATATATCAAAAGTGACAGATGCAGACTCTATGACTTGACTTATGAATACGTAAAAGTATATCTTATAGCTTTTCAATCTGTCAGATAAGGTCCTAGACTGCAGCTTTGCACATAGAGTGGATTCATGATAAAATGATTCGTTAAAAAGATAGTTTGTCAATCTTGAGGTAACTAAACGTTACTCTTCACATATTGATAAAATAATAATTAAAATGTTGTGTTCTTTTTAAAGAATCTTAAATAAATTTTTGGCTGTTACTGTGAGCCCACAAGTATTATGACAAAGAGCTGCGTAAGACGACTTTTTCGCCTCAGAACTTTCCTTCCCGCCCAATAGATCGAACTTGTTATCACCCCTCCTCCCTCTCTCGCCCTAGCATTCGATCAGGGTCCCATTCATCACTTTAGGTCCGGTGCCCTGCATGATTTACTACCCACGACTCTTCCAGTCTCTTGAGAGGGTAAGAGATCCTGTATCTGTGGCTATCATCCTGTTTACAGAGCCTCACCTAGTGCCAGGTATAGGAGGGACTTCTGGGGACATCATCACCTAGTGTCAGGTGCAGGAGGAAATTCCGGGAACATTATCACCTAGTGTCAGGTGTAGGAGGGACTTCTGGGGACATCATCACCTAGTGACAGGTGTAGAAGGGACTTCTGGAGACATCATCACCTAGTGACAGGTGTAGAAGGGACTTCTGGGGACATCATCACCTAGTGTCAGGTGCAGGAGGAACTTCCGGGAACATTATCACCTAGTGTCAGGTGTAGGAGGGACTTCTGGAGACATCATCACCTAGTGACAGGTGTAGAAAGAACTTCCGGAAACATTATCACCTAATGACAAGTGTAAAAGGGACTTCTGGAGACATCATCATCTAGTGTCAGGTGTAGGAGGGATTTCTGGGAATATCATCACCTAGTGTCAGGTGTAGGAGGGACTTCTGGGAATATCATCACCTAGTGTCAGGTGTAGGAAGGACTTCTGGGAACATTATCACCTAGTGTCAGGTGTAGGATAGAACTTCCGGTAATATTATCACCTACACTCAGGTACAGGAGGAACTTCAGGTAACATTATCACCTAGTGTCAGGTGTATGAAGAACTTCCGGTAACATTAGCACCTAGTGACAGGTTTAGAAGGAATTTCCGGGAACATTATCACCTACACTCAGGTACAGGAGGAACTTCCGGAAACATTAACCCCTACAGTCAAGTGCAGGAGGAATTTCAGGGAACATTACCACCTAGTGTCAAGTGCAAGAGGAACTTATGGAACATTACCACCTAGTGTCAGGTGCAGGAAGAACTTTCGGGAAAATTACCACCAAGTTTCAGGTGTAGGAGGAACCTCCGAGAAAATTAGCACCTAGTGTCAGGTGCATGAGGAACTTTAGGTAAGATTATCACCTACAGTAAGATTCATGAGGAATTCCTGGGAATATCATCACCTACACTCAGATACAGGAGGAACTTCCGGGAACATTATCCCCTAAAGTCAGGTACAGGAGGAATTTCCTGAAACATTATTATTGACAATAACTAACTTAAATCAAGAACAGACACAACACTCAGCCCCCCGGCCGTTGATTACTCACTGTCAAAGAGGATACCCACATTTCACCAACTATAAATTTTTCGGCAGTACCAGGAATCAAACCAGGTACCCTTATCTGATTAGGCAGACACGTTACTAAATGAGCTAAGGTGTTGGATTAAATTTATTAATAATTTGTATCATGTTTCGTATTCAAACCGATATTTTACGATTCCTGACCGTATTTTCAGATGCGAAGTGTTTGATGCTCTGTCATAAGTTTGGCCAATTTTTAAGTTGTCTTTTAATATGGTGCTTTGGTAGCATTGTTAATAATTACCTTCACAGCCACCTTGATCAAAGTACGTAATATACTTACATTATGACAAACAAGTAATAATATATCATACTGGCAAAAGTATCTGGCGTTTACCGGGGTAACCACGCAATGTATTAACCCCGGGCAACACTTTTCTTTGCTTCAAACAGAAATATAACAATATAATCATTTTAGTTAATCCAACAGAGTTTTTATTAAATTAAAAAAATCTAATCATGATTTTAAAATTCCAGCTTTGACGTGCAGATGTTCGTACACAGGGGCTACTAATTTTAAAATTTCAACCCTCTGCATAAGAGATATATCGCTCAATGCTCATGATAAACAAACTCTTAATTTTATTACTATAGATTATTATAATAACTGTCATATATTTTTATACATACATTCAGAACATTTTTTTAAAAAAACTCCAGATAGAAATTTGATATCTTATTTTTATGGACTTGGTATGTAAATTCTTTGTCACAAAACAGACATAAATGTTTACAGCGACTCGGTAAATATATAGGGATTCTGCGCTATCAAACTATTACATGTCTTTGCGACCGGATTCTAGAACGCGTTCCGGATGCTCGTATTCAAAAATTGGTTGGTGTGTTCACAAACAATATCGAATTCTAGATGGTAGTAACGCATGACTCGAAGAAAATATTATCTTACTAAGAACAAATTTTGGGGGAAGTTTAAGATTGAAATTTTATAGCCATTTCTTTGCTGTTTATTTATTTTATTTTTTTGTTTAAGAGGTTTTGTACACTCCGTTTACTCTGAAGGGAAGCAAGGCTACCTTGTATGGTCCCATTATGGTCATAGTATAATCTGTCAAGGTAATATCAGGGTAAACCGAGTGTTAGCGAGCATTTTATAACTTCTTAATTACAATAGTCTATTGTGCATTCTCGTTTTAACTAAGTCCAAGAAATATATATATATATATATACTATTTAGATATATAATATATGTACTATTTAGACCACCTCTTTGGTTTAGTGCAGTGTTCCTGGCTACAGATCCAGTGGTCCCGGGATCGATCCCCGGCACTTCCAGATTTTTTCTGAAGCATTGGGTCAGAAACAAGGTCAACTCAGCCTCGTGAGAACAAATGAGGAGCTACTTGAATGGACCAGTAGCAGTTCCTGTCTATAAAACTGATATTAACGACATGGGGGCTCACTGTGCTGACCACATGACACCCTCTATATGCAGAATTTGGCACTATATTCGCCAACATATGGTGACCGTTCGGTTGGTATAGCTCGATGACAGGCTGACGCCATGGAACATTTTATATATAATAGCCTATTTAAGTAGCTCCAGATTACGCGTACATACTAGTTACTCTAATGTGCTAGGGATGAGGAACGTTTGATTTGTAAGAGGTGTATCCTCATTTGCATAAAAGGGAAAACTGGGAAAACATTCAAAAAAGACCACCCTCATAGCACCCGACCGGTATTAGAACCTTGATCTCCCAGTAACCTGCAATCCAGTCAAACACGAGAGTGACGCTTTAGACCATGCGACCACCGATGAGGTTTTCAGTGTGAATGTAAAATATCGATGATTGTTTTTGTTTTAGGTTGATGAGAAGCCTCGACCAGTGACGAGGGCAGGATGGAACCAACCCTCCTTATCTGCACATGCTTCTTTCTCCACCACCACCCCCGTTGATCAAGGGTGAGTACTGTCTAGAAATACTGTATCTGGCTCGTATTATGGATAAACCAATGCAGCGTTTTTCAACCGGTGTGCCGCTAAGGGTCAACAAGTGTGCCGCGGGCGTTTGAGGCAAGATTAAAAAGAAGCGGGCAAAGATTTAAGGAATAAAAAAATCTATGATCAAACTTATTTTTAGAAATAACACAACTATTAGAATTTTAGCTTGAAATTAAACTTATTAAAATTAAAGTTAAAAACAATACTCGTTTTTTAAGGATAGAACCTTTCCCTAAATTATTTGTATTATTATTATTATTATCATTATCATTATCATTATCATTATCATTATTATTATTATTATTACTATTAGCACCTCGTCTTACTACCCGTTCGGGTTGTACGCACTTACGATAATGTGTAATGATAGGGTGATTGTGAGATGTAATGGAGGACCCGACAGTTTAACTTGGGATCCGAACCACGGTGGAGGCCTAGAATTCCACACATTCACAAGCTGTGATTAATACACGTATTGTCAGAGGTGAAGGAAGGGTTTTTTTCCCCTAAAAAACTGATGGCATGCCTTGACAAGTTAATCTCTTTGTTCAGTGTTCCGTGAGTTGGAAAAGGTTGAATAAACGCTTAACTAATGTGTGAGTCATTATTAGTGAGAGGCTATTGTATAATAGTTTAATTTTAATGTGTTCCTTATATAATTCAAGCTTATTTCTAATGTTAAATATTTTTGTTCAAGCTAACATGCATTTTATAATCACGCCAATCAAATAATCACATTGCTTACAAAATAATTTATTATCGGAAGGTAATCCTTATCAATTACATACTTAACCTTAGCTTCTAGATAGTTGGATAGCAGGAAAAATCTGTGTTTAAATAGTAGATAATAAATAACATCGGTGGTCGAATGGTATAAGGCGTGCCTCTTGCAATAGACTGAACTACCAGAGATGTATAGATTGGGGCATGAATCCCGGTTGGGTGCATTGAGGGTGTTTTTTCCTTAAAGTTTGCCCACTCTCCCTTTGCGCAAATTTGGGTAGATTTCATATAAATTCTACCTTCCTCATGCCTACCCCTGTAAATCTCTGGACAGCCTGGAAGGGTGGTAGGAATGTACCTGTATTTGCGTGGAGGGAAAATGATAAACTATTTATTAAAAACCACTCGCATTACACTCAGCTGGTATTCGAACCCAAACCACCCTGTCACTGTAAACCAAAACTAAATGGGCTTGACATTATTGTTTTTTGTCACCACATCTTACTACCCTTTTCGGGTTGTACACATATGTACTGATTACACCTATGTGTTGGGGATGAACAAAGTTTTATTGAGAGAAGGTGTACCTGTATTTTCGTGGAAGTGAAGTGGTAAAATCAAATAAGGATAACCACCCTCATTCCAACTGGGTTTTGAAATCTGGTCTCCCCACCAATCACAGTTTATTGCAAGAGAGTGACGCAACTTGACATTTAAACCTAGTGCCCATCGATGTAGGTATCTGGTAAGACTAATATGTAGGCCGCTACTTGTAACTCTCCTAACAAGTGAGGGAACAGCTTGTTCCCTGAATCATGATATATAAAGCGCGATGTCTGTTTTTTATTCTCTGTCTCCCCTAAATGCGTGCAAGAAGCAAGCAAGCAGTGTGATGTATAGCAGGCCGAGCGAACGAGGAGGCTGTATAGGGTAAAAACTACGGCACAAGGTAGAATAACATACCATGAAGATAGAACTAATGTGGCTTTCCTACCGGTTTGTTGGTGGGGGAGGGGCAAAAGGGGTTCCAGAGAGCGGAAATACACCGGCTAAAATGCGGGGCGCCTTTTAGCAACATTTGGATGTGGAACGTTTGAAAACGGGAATTGTATGGATACGTTCGAGGTTGAGAAAATGAGGAACTGAAAGACGTTTATCGGATGTATTAAATAGATGCTTTCATCTGTGAATCTGTATTAATTACCTTACCTTACCTAGCTGGCCACCAGAACCGCAATCGATTAATAGCCTCATTCTACAGCCTCTTCCACGCCTTTGTATTAATGATGTATTATTGAACTACTCTGAACATACACAGCAGTAGCGACACAGTTTGACCATACACTCGGTACGATTGGCCTATTATTTTAAAAAACTTCAACACCATTAAACTGGATTTCTTAAGTTAGTATGCTAGGGCTTGCGAGTTAAGGTCAGTCTTTTTATATTTTTTATGTCAAAACTATTTTTTTGACCAAATAAACCAAATATTTATTCAGTAGAAACATAGAGAGTTTAATTTTCTTCATATAGCAATCTTTGCCATTTTTTATTATCTGCCAAGGGTATCCTAGAATTTTAAAAGAACGTTCTTCTTTATTTAAAATATTTCTCATCAAATTCCACCATGTTTATAACATATATTCAAGAACTGTTGTGATCATCATGTGAAAAAAATTAAACTCAAGGTATTTACAGAAGCAATATTTTATTTATTTTGCCGAAAACTCTATTTTCTATGAAAACTGAAAAAATACTGACCTTTTCTAGCGTCCCCTTCTATTGCGCCTCAAATTATTTCTTGTGTGTAAAGTAGCTTACACTTTGTGAACCAAATGATAATTTCAGAACATAACTTATAAACTAACTTAATTATAGAACATACACAACACCCAGTTATTTAGCCACCAATGCATCCATCACTTTACAAAAGGGTACCCAAATTTCACTCATTACACATTTTTTCTACCACACCGGGAATCGAGCTCGGGACTCTTAGATCAAGAGAGAGACATGTTACCGAGTCAAAACTGAGTTGTTTGACTTACCAGTAAAAATATAGTTTAACCAATAAAAGTTGTGTTATGAAAAAATGGGTCATTACATTATTAGATTTTAAGTTCAACGCAGCTTACTACCCTTTCGGGCTACTATTAGAAAAGGGATGAAGAAAGTATGATTCAGAGTAACTGTACATATATTTGACTTGGAAAATCCCCCCCTTTTTTTAGTACGCCCTGCCAGTATTTTACCCCTGACCTCATTGTCACCAGAAAACCAGACTAAACCAGCTTGACGTATTTGTCCGAGTGCCCACCGATGCGGACAAATAATATTTATTTATAGAATATTTTTGCTTTTGATTACTTCATAGACATTTTCCACAAATTTTTAGAGAAACTGTACGAATTTAAAATGAAAACCGGTATTGTAAGGTCAATTATATAGGTCTAGCTATATAGGCCTATGTACAGTTTTTATTCATAGCGAAAATAAACACAGCCTGTTGTTCGATTGGTTGAACTTTCTTCTTCTTAAATACAACTTGTGGTTGGATTAGTAGAGTGTTCATTTTCTGCAACACCACGAAACCTTGGATTGATTGAATGGTTGTCATTTGTAAAATGTTAGCTGCAAGGCTTGATGGATGCTTAGTTCTGTTGAACGAAAAGGAAAAAGAACATTTTTATTGAAGTACTAAAATTTCAGTAATACATATTCTTCAAAAAGGACATAACTCCAAATATTATTATATAATTTTTCCAATTACATAATTCAAAGCATTATAAAATAATTCTTTTAGATTTACACAACTCAAAATTTCAAAAATAAGTTATCAGAACTAATATAACTCACATAATAATCAACAGTACTACGTTTACTTTGAACAGTTGATATTGTTTAAATTCGAAAAGCAACGATTTTTTTCATCACCAAAACACAGAAATGGAGAATTCATGTTTATTATTCAAAAGTGGCGTAACTCAAAATACCCTGAAGTAATTCTTCAAAATTGCCATAACTCAAAGAATATCAACAGACTATGCTTACCTTGATCAGGTCAAATGACTTAAGTAAAAATACAACACCTTTTGTATTGTAGCTTCAATAAAAAAAATACACAACTCGAAATACTAGTGTTTCAAATTTTGCAACACAATTAATAATACGACACGCTTGTAGATTCTATCACAGTCCCATTCCAAACAGTAAGATCGACGTAACTGCTCTCAGGTGGCCAATTTATGAAGCTAAAAATACACTTTTGATGATTAGATGATGTAGTCGAGTAGAAGTTCTGCGACTCTTTCATAGTAATAACTCAAAACACACGTTTTTTGAGATGTGTTACTTTTAAGAAAGGGTACGATATAACATATAAAAATTAAGTTTGATTAAAATCCATGGAACCGGTTAGGCTGTAGCCCCAGATACGGTCAGGATTGTAAGACCAACATTTTTTAGTTCGGGGCCACAAAAATCGTACAAAATTCCTCATAATCTAGAGATCCAAAATTGTTCATAAATACAATACTCGCACTATATGATAAGGTAAAAACAATAATCGTGGCTCTAACTTTTCTAAAGTTACCCCTGGAAACCCGCCATCAAAAGAAACGTAAAGGAGCGAGAGAAGTTTCTCAGTCGTCATTTGAAAGAGAGTAGCCGAGAAGTGGAGCTTGTTATATACCTTCAAGCTGACTCCCCCATAAAAACCTGGTGTAGCAGAGAACCTGCCGCTCGTAAATCAAGCGGGCATATATCACGTGGCTGGGGGTGTATAAATCAGTGCGGCGGACCACCGTAGGCCCAAGAGTAAACTAGCGCCGCGTGTGGGACAGTCGACAACTAACTGCTCAATGCTTCTCATAGCACCACGAGAGGTATGCACTTTTTACTTGGGTGTCTAACGGTGTGGCCTACCTGTGACGTCACGCAAATAAAAGTGTGTTAGAGATGAGGAAGGTTTAATTTAGAAGAAGTGTACCTGCATTTTAGTGGAGTTAAATCTGAAAAAATTTAGAAAAACTATTCTCAGAACATCCGATCCTGATTCGAACCCTGATCTTCCCGTCATCGTCAGTCCAATATATTGCGAGAGGGACGCCTTAAGACCGTTTGAACACCGAAACGGGTGTTTTACCCGCGGTTCTTTTAGCTGGATATTTTTTATTTCCTGTTTTAAATCAGAACTTAATAAAGATTTCTTTTTTTTTCCCTAATCACCCTCTCTGCTTTTTTTTAGAGGCGGATAACCTTAGCTTGGCGGTGAGGACAGAACCCTTAGCTGGTCCCCACCGAACATAAATTTCCAGTTTTCATTTCGTGGCTCTGCAACGTACTCCTCCCTTAGCTCCCACCCCCTCTCCTTCTTCCCCCCCTCCCTACTCTGTCTACAAACTTTATTACCTGGAAGTCTTGCTTGCGTTCGATAATTACATGCGTGTGCACTCAGATCGGAAGTCGGTTGAAAATATCAAGCCATTAAGTTGAGCCACTGTACAGTCAATCGCAAAAATAGCTCAACCTTCGGATAATTCACATTGCTTTATATGTATTTAAGTACTCTTTATGTTGAGTACTAAGTTGGTGGACTGATGTTCCTCCATTTGTGATCGAAAATATTACCGTATGTGACCTATAAACAAAGATTAACCGGAGATAGCACGATCATATAAATTGAAAATATTGAACTTGTAATTTTTTAACATCTAAGGAAAGTTTTTTTTATATCTAGACATTTATATAGACTGTAAATATATTCAGGGTGTGCGGAAACTCAACGCCCCAACTGCACTTATAATCTGTAGGAACCAAAAGTAATACAAACTATGCTAATACCATTAAATTGTGTTCAAAGTATTGGCGTACAGTTCCGAGAGAGTAAAGCTGTGCAAGCAGGCGTGTACAGCAAGTTGAATAGGAGTTAGGCGCGCGGCACTGTACATGTAATAATTGCAAGCACTAACTGTGCAGCTGATGTTTAGTTTCTTTTGACATTGTTTATGTTATCTATTTACTATATTATTTGAATTGTTTTGTAAAAGTGAATGATACATTTGATAATAGTCATATAATAATTTTATATAAATTAAAAAATCTAGGATTCAAACGCAGGGGGTCGCGATGATCTTGGAGGCAGAAATCGGGGTCGCACTCCTAAAAAAGGTTGTAAACCACTGGCTTAGTGACACTAGCTACGCGAGTCATATGAAGTACAATAGAATAATTAGACCAGAATACGTTTAAGGGTGTCATAAATATAGGCTTACAATCAGCCCTGGCAGAAGGGAATAACTTAAACTTCAAATTAAGTTTTTGAAGGATATTCATGTATTTTAAATATAATATCAATTAATGCCTAATACCTTAGCTTAATTGGCAGAGATTTTCGTACCGATAGTAGGGAACCGGGTTTGACTTTTATCAAGGATGGAAAATGTATCATTTTGAACTTTTATTTTATATTTTTTGTCAAGAAGTTCAATGTCTAGATATCGTATTTGTTATGATATACACTCAAAATAGCCCATATTTTGTTTTAGCAACGCGTTTTACTACCCGTTTGGGCAATACGCATGAGTATAAATTTGTTAATGTGCCAGGGGTGGAAAAGTTGAATCTAGAGGAAATGTGCGAAATTTAAACCCCGATCTCCCCGTCATTGGTAGTCTGGTGTATTGTGGGAGTGACGCCGTGGGCCATATGGCCACCGAAGTGGGAATAGTCCAATTAAATCCTTTAAATGTATTAAATTAGCTAATTTATAATAATTAATGTTCAATCTTTAATAAATAGGATTTATGAAAAATAGCTTAACTATGTCCGAACATATCACAAAAAGATAAATAATTACTATCTTATATGAATTATACGGAAACAAATAAAAATTCATCTCACAAACTGAGATTAATTTATGAATAAATTGAAAGGCCAGTAATAAGGATTATGAAGGATCGCATTCTTACACTTGGTTAATTTACAAGCTCGTACTTGGACTAATCAGTTTTCCCCCGGTAATCAGGTAAACTTCCCACCTCCCCCTTTCATTCAACAACCCCTCTTCTATCCTGAAAGAAACACGCGAATGTTGCGATGAAAAGTCCGCAACCTTTTACAAACTTAACCAACACTTCTCCAATCATGGGGTCAACCCCCCACCCCCCGCACCTCCCCCGCACTCGACGTCCCTAACCCCTTCACTAAATTAACTTTCGTGATTCCTTTAATTCATTACTTTTTTTTTAACTGAACCTTTCCCACCCCCTCTCTCCCCCACCTCTCCCCCCTCCATCCCTTCTTGCCTAGAAGCAAAATTTATCGTGAATTAGAAAACAGAAAATTTAAGGGTTGGACGAGCAAAACAGCCCCTAGTCCCATTTACCGCACTTGACGTCTAAACCTACTCATTATTGGCGAGGGGTGTGGGGCAGAGCCAATAGGTAACCGAAAATAACCACGGTACCTCTTTATAGAACTATTGTGAACTGCTGATTGTCATGTACAGTCTGATGAAGAACTACCATTTGCTCAAAGACCAACTGTCAGTGCTCTTTTTTTTTAAAGTATATTTTCGCTATAAAAAAATCCATCTTGCACTTGTGAGCAGGGTTTTGGAGTCTGAGTCGGTAAAAAGTACCAACTCCGACTCCGGCTTGAAAATATAACAATATTTAAGAGCTAAATTTGTAATTTGAATTGATAAACTTATTTAAATATAAATTCACAATGCCAAATAAGCTTCTCAAGAACTAATCTGTATCGGAACATTTCATTCCAGTAAATGTGTTATTTTTAATTAATATATATTAGCAATTTATGAAGGAGTCGGATTTTGAGTTGGAGTCGGAAAGTAGAAAAATTGAGTAATCAGAGCTGGAATTGGAGTGGGAGTGGGAGTTGGAGTGGGAGTCGGAGTTGGAGTGGGAGTCAGAGTTGGAGTGGAGTCAGACAGTAGAAAAATATAGGAATCAGAGTCAGACAGTAGAAATATAGAGGAGTTGGAATCAGACAGTAGAAAACTAGAGGAGTTGGAATCAGACAGTAGAAAAATAGAGGAGTTGGATTCAGACAGTAGAAAAATAGAGGAGTTGGAGTCGGACAGTAGAAAAATAGAATGGTCAGAGTTGGAGTCGAAGGCTTGGCTTACCGACTCCACGGCCCTGCCGGTGGGCACGTAAACAAAAGCGTCAGTTTCATCTCGTTTAGTTTGCTTGAGATGCGTAGGTCAGGGTTGGAATCTTGGCTAAGTGCACTGAGGTGGTTATTGTTTATATAAATCATTGTTGCTCACCCTCCCTCCGCGCAAATGTAGATACATTTTCTGAAATTATATCTTCCTCACCCCTATCACAATAGTGGGAACATGTAATACTAATTAAGAAGAGTAGTTGTATATTATTCCATAAAATACTGTAACATAAAGTGCTACAATTTGTTTCATTTAAGAGATTGTGGAAGTAGGCCTAAGCTTAGGAGATGTAAACCATATAAAGTTACGGATATAGTCGTATCTAGATAATATATTATGTAAATTGAAAAATGACACCTTGACACAGGAATCAAATTTACTGATTATATAACTAGATGGCTATATCCGTGACTTTAAATGTTTTTCATCTCCTAAGTTCCATGAATATCGTCATCATTGTGTAGTTGTCATTGCACATATGCATAGCAGCATAAAGTCATTCCAAGTCGCTGGAAGCTTTGGTCTCACTGATAAGTCCTTGTAGCCGATGATTTACCATCAAAATCTCCTCTCCATACGTAAGAAGATTTACCATGAGCACGAGACGATCCCTGGATATCTCAGTGGTAGATTATTGGCGTGCTAAACCAATGATCTTGGGTTCGATTCCCGTGGACAGGTGTCATTTTTCAACTTACTTAATATAAGAGAGTGAGGTTTAAACCTTGACTGAGGAGTTCTATGGGACCAACGTAACAAGGTTTTATAAGGGGTATAGACCAAGGGGTGCATGGCTAGTAATCGGAAAACATCTTTAATCTATTCCTAAACATATTTCAAATGTGTGGATATAAAAGGCAAATGAGCATGCTTAAATATAC
Source organism: Timema genevievae (assembly GCA_902155825.1). Taxonomy (NCBI): domain Eukaryota; kingdom Metazoa; phylum Arthropoda; class Insecta; order Phasmatodea; family Timematidae; genus Timema; species Timema genevievae. The sequence continues at coordinate 37,321 of CABFWO010004508.1, forward strand.
ATTTATAGGTAGTTTTACTAGAAATAGAAGTAAAACTAGTTTAGTTTTGATGTGTGTGTGTGTGTGTATGCGCGCGCGCGCATCGAATATTACCATCCGGTGAGGCTATTTTTCAGTTTTCAGATTTTACTCATAGATATGTCATACTCCATAGCGTCCATAGTAAATTCCTGCTCTATATAACTCAATTTGTACGTTGCATCAACCATCTTGGATCCGAAATATTGTATTTTAATATTTTTTTTTTATATTTCTTAACGATGGCATGCTCCATAGCGTCCATAGCAAATGTTATCTCTCTACGACTCCTATTTGTACGCTGAGTCCACCATCTTGGATCTACCATATTTGATTTTTTAATTTTCAGATTTTTCTTATAAATATGGCATGTTCCATAGCGTCCATATTAAATTATAGTACCATAGGGCTTTGAGAAGTGGGAGAAAGGGCCTGGAAAAACAGACATACACCGCATGAAATATGTATATATGTATTTATAAATATAGATACTTAAATATATAAATAGATAGATAAATAAATAACTACTTTGAAGTGATGAAAGTGGAAAGACATAGATTGACGAGGATGGACATCCTTTTATGAAATAATAAAAATAAAACCCGCTCACTCACTTCACTTTTAGAGGACACACATTCGAGACAAAATATACACGGAAAGGCTCTCTTAGAGCAATGTCCCATGAAAACTGCCCTGTATTTCCCTGTCATTTTCTCATGCCCCTATTCCTCTCATGGAACACATAGATATACGTACTAGGAAAGGGGAGACAAAAACCTATAGGGGTGAACCTTCCCTCACCCTCTGGAAATAGAGGGGAAAAAGTATAAAAACAACAAATATTCGTCCATTTTATCGTCCCATTTTGTACGTCCGTTTTGATTATAAATACGTTTGGTCCAGATCCCCAGTTCATCTTTCGGTGGGCTCTGAATCTGCACAGTCACCCCTCCCCCTCCATACAACCCTTAACCCTCCTTCACCCCCTCTCCCCCAAACCACCAACTCACCCTCAGTTTTCTGCTCTTTGTGGTAAATAATCATGTAAAAAAAATATTCCATGCATTAATTACCAACGCCTCTGAAATTGGAATTCCGTGTCGGGATGTCTCAATGCGAGTTGTAGGTTTGAGGGGAAAGGCTAACTCCTCCTCCCCCCTTTCCCTTCTTCATGGCAGTCCACGTTCCAACATCTCTACGCTTTATTTTATTTTTTTACTCTCTTTTTAATTGTGAATGTCATCACCTGAATTGAGAAAAAAAAAAAGGTGATGTGGGGCATTTTCTGTACGTGTGGTGTGCTCTAAGAATTTCAGAACAAACTTGCCAACTTGCGTAAGAAGAAAATTAAGTTTTAAACTTACGATCAATATTTGATATTATGACTAACACCACAAATTGACAAAATAGGCCTTTTTCCCCTTCCCAATTCTAAAACTATAAGATATTTTGTTACGAATATGTCTCAAAGATATTTATTTCAATGAGCACAGTATTTTAGAAACCTTATAATTTTTTAGTTTATATAAGTAACAGACACATTCCATTGGTTTAAAGATAATAAAATATTTATATTATAAAAAATCATCCAAAAATCATCATCCCAAATCATCAGGGGCGGAGATTTATGATTTATCCAGCAGCCCCTGCACCTAAAATTTGGGGATTTGGGGGGAATTCTCCCAACCACCGAAGGCAAGAAAATTTTCGAATTATATATATCTTTACAAGCTATTTCGAAGGTTTTTTTTAATATTAAATGTGGACTTGGGTTTAAACAATTTTAAACTAGTCACTAACATTTAAAAAAATATAAAAGTAAGCCTAGTTTTGGCTCAAAGAAAATTGTTTTAAACATCCTATAAAAACCATGTTAAATATAATACAACTTAATCAAAAATGATTAATTTATTAACATCCAAGCAGCATCAAGATTATTGATTCAAACAAGCGGTTGAAACTTTGTTTTTAAATGTGCATTAAGTAAAAAGACAACTAAACCTTACTGATACTAGTGTTTTCAATCCTCTCTGCATGTCATTAATTTTCATTTTAGATTTTGTCATAGGCCACAATAATTTAAAAAAAAAAGTAATACACAAGTACAAATACAAAATTCAAAAATAAAACCTGCAAATTTCTTCTGGAAAACTTCCTTCACCTCTGACAAGACGTGTATTAATCACAACTTGTGAATGTGTGGAATGCCAGGCCTCCACCGTGGTTCGGATTCCACGTTAAACTGTAGGTCCTCCATTTCGTCTCATAATCACCCTACCATTATATATTAACGTAAGTTCGTATAACCCGAACGGGTAGTAAGACGTGGTGCTAATAATAATAATGCTTCTGGGAAACAAGTGAAGATAAGAAGGGTAAGGGAAATGACAACAGAAAGGGCTGGTATTATTAGTACTGGATTACGCTGTGGCTTGTGAGAAGACTTGCCGCCTACGACTGTACGAACACCAACTATCCAACTTACACATGCATATTAGCAAAGGGAACGATTTCTAAACTGCCATTGATGCTATAAAATAGTTACTTTTAGCTTTTGTATGTAATTAATTAAAATAAACATTACTGTTCAGCAATTCTATATCCCCATTTAATCAAAAATTAAGGATGGATAAATTTGATATGTACAATAGTTTAAGCCAAAATGTACAAGTAATGAATACTTTCCTCAACCCCTGCAATGTAGGGGTGCTTTTACGCTCGACCCCTGCACAGGCAGGCCTGCAGGAATTGGTTCTCCACCACTGAAAATCATAAAAAGATTATGTACTATTAATTCAATGGCATTACTTTAAATTTCAAATAATATACATTTATTTGTTTTCACTTATATACAAAAAAATATAAATGTATTTATTTTCACGCGAATAAACAAACATACAGATACACACACACAAATGCAGACACACACATATGTGTATGTGTTTGTGTGTATGTATCTGTATGTTTGTTTATTCGCGTGAAAATAAATACATTTATATATATGCAGACACACACATATGTGTATGTGTTTGTGTGTATGTGTGTGTGTGTGTGTGTGTGTGTGTGTGTGTGTGTGTGTGTGTGTGTGTGTGTGTTTTTTATCGGTACATANGTATTTTATCGGTACATAAAACATTTTAAAAGACTGTACATGTATGGCTACGTACTAAACTATTTTGCAAACTAAAGTGGTTCCTCTGATACCTTTGATCGCTGTGTTTTAAAAACATCCCCAATCCCTCTTTCCCACTCTTTCATACTGGTCGCCCGTGACTAGGGGTACAATCCACTGTCTCCTCCCTTTGCTTATTTCTTAGATCTGTCAGCGAGATGTTAACATGACTCAGAGCAACAAGCACTCAACCACCTCGTCTCCAGAAATCATCGCGTCCGTTCTTACGTAAATATACATCCTAATAGCCACATAAAGAACCTTTCCTGACAACTATAAATTGTACTAGATATACTTTCACGTATTCAATCATCAGGTCACGTGATCTGGAGCTGTCACTTTTGATAGATAAATAACATCGATAATATAGTAAAATAGTATCAATGCTGGCTACAAAAAAGTTGGTATTTAATAAAAGGCTTTTTCTTTGAAATTTTGACTATAAAAAGTGGCTAGTTTTATTTTTATGACTGATACTTTCATGAAAAGGTGGTTAACGATTTTATATAATGAGATATAGATTAGAACAACAAATAAAAATAAATATGCCAGCGTTGGTAATGCGAAAGTTCGAAAAAATTACTTCACTGCACCCCTGATCTGAATTCAAAATCTCAACCTTTCGTGTCAAATTCCTGCACGCCAGCCATCCCTGGCTTTTCACCCAGAAACATTTGTCTATTTAATAAATGCATACATTTCCACGTCGAAATCAAATTATCGTGTTATTAATATCAATTAAATGACAAAGTAATTTTATTATGTATTGAATTTCGTTCTTCTGTACTATTTAAATGGAAATTACTTCTGATAAAAGCCTGAAAAACAAGGGAAATTTGTTTCCCTGGCGTTGTCTACTTGGTAAATTCTAAGCTATTTGGCTAAGTGGGTTGTATCTTAGCTTGAAGCATTCTAAGTACTATCACACTTAGACGTCAATGCACGAAATAGAAAGATAGAAAAGAAAACGAGTAGTTCGTCTTTCAAGGTCTCTGGTTTTCTTGGCCATAACACTTCCCCTTCTTCTCTGACAAGAATAAACTCACTACTATTTACGCCTGAAAAGAAATGACTTGCATTTCTATATTAACCTTTTATTGGTTCCAATTCTAGATAGACATATGTTTCCACGGACCTTTTTCATCTACATCCTGTTAGGAAGAATATTCTGTGAATAAACCAAATAGCCTGAGCTGCAAACGATTTGAAGGAAATATTATAAGTTTACAACAAAACTACTTAAAGATTAAAAAAAATATGATGATACAGTGTAAGACTATTTTTTTAAATAATTTAAGAGTTTAGGATTTTTGTTTCAAAGTCTTATCTTTAAAACTCGCAGTATAAAACGTAAATTTAACATTTTATAACCGTATCTTGACTTGCTATGACATTACAGTTAGGCATCGTCCTCAATCAAATATATTTATTGATATATTAAATATTTTAGTGACTTTTAGGACGCTGTTCCACAATGACTCGCACTGATCTAAACGCGTCTCACGGCGTGTCACACTGTGACAGCCCCTCTGTGTCTCTAGGTGAAGAGTGGTGTGGGGGGTGAGAATGTCCACAAAGTGGGGTGTTGGCATTGCCTCCCCTCACCTTTCATCAGGGAGGGGGGGACCCTGTCCAGCCTACCTTAGCTGGACCCCACCGTCAAAATGGTGAAAATGTTCTCGGAAATCAAGACTGACGCGGTCACATTAAAGACCGACCCCTTCTTTCTCATCGCTCGTCCCCTCCCCCCATCAACCCACACCCCTTGGAGGAAAAAAACCTACCCCCTGTCAACCCTAACCACTTTCAAGGACGTATTTCTCTGGCAGTCTTGTTGAACGCGGACAGAAGAAGAAAGAAAAAAAGGACCGACGATTTATTCAAATATTTATGTTATAACCCCTTCCCCCCTCCCTTCCTCTCCCAGCGATTCAACATAAAAACGTTTTATACCGCTTAAAACAAGAGGCGACAAAAAGTGGTTTTTGAAAAGTGTGTTTAATTAAAATGTTCGTTTTTCTCCAAATGGGGGGTGTACAAGAATCCTCTCTTTGTCACCCTTCCTTCACCTCCCCTTATCCCCACGCCCCTTCATTCGACAAACATTGCAAGTGCTTAGTGCTGTACTCATATCAAGTGTCAACTTGTTTCAAAATAATTCTCTTTTATTTCCTCCACTACTTACCCCTCCATACGTCCCTCCTAATGAGACTGTAAGGCAATCAGTTGGATACAAAAATCTAGAGGAAGCTTGCTTTCAAAATGAATAATAATTTCCCTCTATATATAGTTCAAACAAATAAATGTTTTAGTTTACTTAAAAATAGACATATCGCAGAACACAAGCTAAGTTAAAACACTTCATAATTTTTTCGTATGTCATCTAAACACATAAAACTATTTGGTAGTTTTTTATACCCTTTAGTGACGTGGCACGAAGTGTTTCCAGTCTAAGAAGAGCTTATTTAAACTGGACTTGTGAGTGGTTCTGATCACTCAGTAGAACACTCATTGTTCAGGTATAACTCTCCTATATGAGGTTTATACAGCAGAACCAATGTATGATTGGTCAAGTGAGGACAGAGTGGGTGATAATATATTACAGGTATATATTTAACAAGCTCTGTTTAACCTGTAAACATGACATGGCCCTTGATTTTTTTTAATAAAATGCAGTATTTAACTAAGTACATATTTTTCATTCTTTTAGTAAAGTAGATTAAAATTTAAATTATCATTGATATGAAGTATATTTTGTTATTTATTTGACCTGTATGTTTATTATTACTAGCAACAATGATAATAACAATAATATCATTAATAAAAATAATAGGATTACGTATATATTACAAATAATGTTATTTCTGAACAAACTGTTTCTGAAAGAACAGAAGCTGTAAATGAACTAAATAGTAAACAATACTCAAATATAACACTTGAAATATTCTTCCTAAATTTGAGTATTTGTGTACTAAGATGAGCCAATACACAAACGGTAAATTATTTAATGCACCTGTAACGGGAATCAAACCAGTGATCTCTAAATAACAAAAAAAAAGGCCAATTGAACGGCTCCCAACTGGTAGATTGACATCCTAAGAAGACGCCGTGAGATAAACGTTTAGCAACCCTCCTATCAGACATATACTCGAAAAGTATCACATATTTCGGTAGGCGCTGGATAAGTTTGCAGACAAGGAATGTAAAGAGTGATCCATATTAATAAAATGAAGAGTTTGTTTGTGCGTCATTAGCATTGCTGCACATAGAGGTCTTGAATTTTTTTTTAAATGGTAGCCTCTGTGCACGAGCGTGTACACCTTGCAGCAGGAATTTTAAAATTTGGATTGTAATTTTTTTAATTAATTAAAAACCGTGTCGAAAGCAGTTCAATATTAAGGCCCCGTGTGACTTAGGGCTTGAAGACACTAACTTTAAAGTTACCTTCCACGTTCAGTAATCAAGCTTAAAAAAATATCTCCCTGGTAACGCTGAGTTCTTTAGCTAGTCTACTTTATACACAAGCTAGCCACTCTGCCTTGCCCACAAGTGATCCACTACATATTATTTACAAGCTAGCCACTGTGCCTTACCCACTAGTGATCCACTATATATTATTTACAAGCTAGCCACTGTGCCTTACCCACAAGTGATCCACTACATATTATTTACAAGCTAGCCATTGTGCCTTACCCACTAGTGATCCACTATATATTATTTACAAGATAGCCACTGTGCCTGACCCACAAGTGATCCACTACATATTATTTACAAGCTAGCCACTGGGCCTTACCCACAAGTGATCCACTACATATTATTAAGAATAGACTTTACTGCTTCTAACCCACTGGCTAGGGCTCTCTCCAGACCAAGTTAATTAGAGGAAATATCTTTCATCAGTAGTTTTCCACCCTCTCCCTCAGCCCAATTGCTTGAGCATGTTCTTAAAATTCACATGACTTATCTAGCGACTTTAAACTAATTAACTGTGGATAGTCCTAGAGATAAGTAAGGCGTGCAGCGCCTTAATCGGTGGATACGTGGACTAACCGTAAAGCTCATGTAATCAGGTTTTCTGTCCACGGGGAGGCCAGAGATCAAATCCCGGGCCGGGTGTATCTGTTTTATTCCCTAAATGCTTTCCCACTTTCCTCCACGTAAATTCGGGTAAATTTATTTTGAAATTATACCTTCCTCACACTATATCACTATCATAATTATTTGTGTATAGCACGAAAGAGTATTAAGCGCGATGTAAAATAATTTTTAAAAAAAATAAAGCTCTGGAGAAACTTATGAAAACCCTATTTACCAAGTTCTACCCCGAACGGTAAAATGGTGTCAGCTCTAGGCTGAGTAACATACACCCGCTTCGATGGTCGATTGGTCATATACTAAGACTACTGATGACAGGGAAGATTGGGGTTTGAATCCCAGTCAGATGTACTGCAAGTGTTTTTTTACTAAATGATTTTCCTATCTGCCTCCATGCAGCCTTCCTTATCCCAAGCACATTAGCTTAATTAGTGTGTACGCGTATGATCCGAGCGGGTAGTAAGACCTGATGCTAAGAAAAAAATCCTAACAGACAAATGGGTTCAAAAAAACAAATTTTCGGTTTCATGGAGTCATTAAACTGCCCCCTCCACCAAAATCTTGAATTTTACTTTTTTTTTTTTTTTGTTGATCACAATACTTCCTATCTTCTAGCGATAGAAAGAAAGTTTTAAAAAATCAGCTGAAACTTTATATCTAATTTTAAAACTTTCTCTTTTTCTTTTCTTTTTTTTTCTCTCATGTTCTCCGTGTTGTTAAAGCGCTCGGTTGAAGTGCTCGCCCGGTCGACACTTTATTCCGCTCGGTATGATATAGGGATGTAATGGGGTAGCAATGACGAGCGTGATGACTGCGCACAGGGGTCGTCAGTGTACCCCCACCACCGTTCCCCAATAGGCCCGAGTGCTCATAACATATGGGCCCGCCGCTACCTCTCTCTTCGTGGCCCTTCTAGGGAACTTCATGTTTTTATTCATCCGGCTATTACGGGGAGTCCCGAGGGCGTCCCAACAGCGCGACGACTCCTATCTGTCATCATTCAAAGAGGAGGAGACGGGAGGGGGATTATTCCCACTCGGGGAAGGTTTATAAATATGTTAAGGGACTTTCAAGTACTTTCAAGTACTCACTTATATATTTTTTATTTGTGCTTGTTGTGACGAGAATTTTGGTGAAATAATCGGTTTTTTTTCTTTCTTTCTTTTTCTAAATTCGAGGGGGAAACATAGTAATATATTTCATCATAGAAATTATTATTTTCCATTTCCACCACGTCTTGCTACCCTTTAGGGCTATACGCATGTATCGCTAATGTGTTAGGAATAATAAAGGTTGAATTTAAAGGACTCGTATCCACATTTTCGTGAGGGGGAGAGAGAGAGAGAGAGAGAGAGAGAGAGAGAGAGAGAGTGGGAAACTATTTAGGATAAAATACCCTCAGTACACTCAACTGAGATTCGAACCATGATATCCTCTACATCGGCAATCCATTATATTGTGAGAGTGACGCCTAAGACCATTTGACTTTAGTTAATTAATAACGTCAGTGGTTCCGATGGTTAATTAATTATATTCATTCTTCTATATCATATCTGTGTAATCTCAAGTATTTCCTAGAAATCCCAACTAATTTTGGCTATCCGGCGAGGTGTTTATGCACCCTGTAAAGGGTAATTTGTACGGAATTACCGTTAGGTGGCGTGTGATGTGTGTGTGACTCTGTTAGGTTGAGAGAAGAGTTGAAAGGCGCTTCATTGTCGGTGTCTTGGAGAACGTAACCTTGCGTCTCAACGTCCTCCCTGCCTCCTACACCCCTCTCGTATGAAAGCATTCCCTCCACCCGCCCTACCTGTCACATTCCAAGTTCTCACGAGCCAGGCATACCTTCCGTCGCGCGTTGGTAACGCGCCATCATTTGTCTACAGCCCAGCCTTGGAGACATGGTAGGTAGATGAGAGGAAGTGACGTAGGACTTTACTCCGCTTCTTTCTGAAACAAGAGAGCTGGTTTACACAAATTGATCAAACTTTTAAACATAAGATACATTATGTTTTCACTGGAACGTGTTTCTGGCACGGAGGCCAAACACAATGTGACTTTCATCTCAAATCCTTTTTTAAAAAAAATTTAAATTTACAAATTTATAATGTTGGAAGCTTAAAGGGAAAGTTTTTTGGTTAACAGATAAGGAAGAAGTATTTTCTTGTAGGTGTTTATAGTCTGCTAAAGCTATAAATCTGTTGTCTCTTTAAGTGTTGCCAGATTAAGCAGATCTAGTTAAAGCTGTACCTGTGATTTGTTCTCTCCAACTTTTTCCCCATTTGACCAATCATACATAGCCTCTGCTCTATATACTTCACATGGGAATGTCCAATGAGTATCCTACTGAGTGATGAGAACAATTCGCAGGTATGTTTTAAACTATTCTTGCTTACCCTGATGACAAGCCACGGCCTAGATGGCTATTATCCTGCCAAGCACTTAAGTAAATAAAATAACATCAAATTAGTTGTTTAAAATACTACCAAATATTAACTGATACAGAACTATAAACTCCGGCCATGAATTGCTGGATCTAACAACGTAGTAGCCCGCATCGGTGGACGAATGTTATAAGACGTCACTCTAACAATAGAGTGGGACTGCAGATGACAGGAAGACCGGGGTTAGAATACCAGTTGAGTGTACTTAGGGTGTTTTTTCCTAAATGTTTTTTTCATTCTACCACCACGTAAATGTGGGTACACTTCCTCATAATTCAACCTTCATCTTCCCTAGCATATTAGTGTAATTAGTGCATATTCGTAATAACGCGAATGGGTAGTAAGACATGGTGCTAAAAGCCAATAGAGTCCTTCGTTGTGAAGTAGGAACCAAGTCATCCTGCAGTCATCGAACCATGACCGCCAAACCACCTTAATACCTCTGCCACAGCTGTCTCCTGGAAGATAGATCGGAAACCCGTCAACAGATTCCTCAACCCCATGTCTGGAAACGGGGGAGAAGGGGGGAAAGACATACCGCGCGTTTGTTAGCTGTGACGTTCCTGGGGGAAAGGGGGATGAAGGTAAGGTCTGAGAGATATGACGTCAAGACTGTTCCTCTGCTTATCGTCTGAGTCCATACCTCGAGTTGATGAACTGTCAAGTAGAGTCGTAATTTACTAGCGAGGCTTCTTGGACAATGAATATGAAGTGATCTCGTTGCTGTTGGTAAATATTTTACTAGGAAGTGTTTTTGTTTTCCACCTCGTCTCGCTACCCTCTCGAGGCTATAACGCACATACTGTCTATATTAATTACGCTGATGTGTTAACAAAGAGAAATGTAGAATTTAGAGGAAACGTGCCCGCATATGCGTGGAGGGAAATATGGGTATAACTTAAGAAAATAAATGGGACGGTGCACTGCACAGATTTTCCCACCCCTTTATCCAAATTTTATATATAAATCTTAAGATATGTGAAACTAAATAATATACATTGTTATAGAAATATAATGGAAAAAAAGAACATCACATTTTGCCAAAGTGCATAAATGAAATAATTTACACTCTTACTGAAACTCATTATCTTTATATGCATTTTCCAACATCCCAATTCCCGAAGCTCTATTAAAAATACATATTTGTTTATAACTCAGAAAATATTGATTGTATAAAATATTTGATTAAAAGTTGTTTAGTCTTAAGAGTTCTAAAACTTTCAAATGATAAGTTATCTCGTATCTAAAAAAGTGGCGGAGATATGATTAAAATTGGGAATTTACACTTATGTAAAGTACCCTTAAAGCAGGGGTACAAATTAGCAGACGCCCTGGTCTTTTAAATTATTTCCGTGGGTGCCTAAGATTACAATAACACTTACGTACTGTATTATCAACGGAGTGGCTCTTCAGAATTCAGACACAGGGGAGGACATTTTCCGAACATATCGTAAAAATATATGTAAGAATGGGCAAGTCTATCTGAAAAGAAGATTTGTAAATACATCTTCTGTTTTATCAAACATTAAGGTTTTTGATACAGCTGAATTGCCAGTTGATCGGCTTTTAACTGAAGCTTGAAACAAAGAAATACTGGAATTGACAGAACATTTCAAGATTCCCTTCCAAAAATCAGTTAAGATCAGTCGCTTAGTGAAAGGTTTGAATTAAAACAAGTGTGCAAATACTTACCATTTTAAACACTGTGCAAAAATCTTATAAGTCAGCCTAAACGTTTCAAGATTGTTAATGTGTTGCAACAATGCCAGTGTCTACAGCTGAGTGTGAAAGGGGGTTTCAGTTGTATTAATCTAATGAAATCTAATCACAGAAGCATGCTAATATTTGAAACAACAAACATTAGTAAGAATGGACATCTGTCCCCACCTTTGACCCAACAGAATGCATTCAAAACTGGTTTGTCAACAAATCACGCCGGCAGGGCTATAAGCAGTAAGTCAGGTAAGAAAAGTGGGTCTTTGGATTTTTTGGTGGGCTTCTAAATATTCTGTGTAGCCTGCCTTTAAGTTATTTTCGTGGCAAAATGAGATGAGCCATACTGTTAGTAATGCTAAGAAATGCCCAGATACGAATTCTAATCAAAAAGAGTCAATTTTTTTCAAATCTTTATTTTTCTCTTTTGGCCATTTATTAAACTACACTTAATTTTAGGGCTGGAAAGATAATTACAAAACTCCCAAGGAACCTTATAAACACCCTAAGACAATAATTTGTAGCCTTATTGGTAAAAAAAAATGTTTCGGCTCTAGGCTTAGATACAGACAGACAGACAGACAGATGGTATCGAGAAAACAACTTATTCGGGTTGATGGGGTCATGAAACGTCGACATCATAATCTCGAATTCGATTTTTTTAATCATAATAGTTTTTCTCTCCTAGTGGTCAAGGTAATGTAAAAATCTACTCAATACATCCAGCTGGGATTAAAACCCTGACCTCCCCGACACTGACAAACCAAACTCTGCCTTAAGCTATGAGTGAAGAGTGACCCTGATCATGAGACGAGTCCTGGGTAGCTCAGTGGCAGAGCATTTGCACGGTAAGTCAAGATTCCCGGGTCTTATTCTTGCATCCAGGTGTCATATTTTCAAATTTACGATCATACTAAATGATCTTAACAGTCAGGCCGTGGGTCCACATGCGAGGATTAGAATAATATCGACTGTTTATAAATAATTTGTATGGTTTTAATTTTACATATTGTTTTTACATGCATTACGTATTAATACTTGTCCGGGCTACCCTCAAAATTTCTCTATTGGGGTAGGGATGAGGAAGGTAGAATTTTTTTTAGGAAAAGTGTTCGTATTTACGTGAAGGGAACGTTGGAAACTATTTAGGAAGACTCGCGAATTATGCGCGGCTGAAATTCAAACCTATCACTGGCAAACCAGACCAGATGCGGGTTTTCACAAATACGCATTTCCTGTAAGATTAAGCCTTCCAGAATTTTAGTACAAAGCTTTCAGTAAACAAATGGCACATCAATTTTTCTTCATATTCTTTAACTATAAAAATAACACCTGGACATAGCAATCTAACCCGGGACCCTTTGTCTTAAAATACTAATGCTCTACCACTGAGCTATACAGGATTTGCCCTGTGCTCATGGTCATTATTCACTTAAATTTTAAGGCAGAGTCTGTGATGGACGTTTATAAATTATCGTCTAGCAATGAGCTATAATTGATACCACAGCCACAAAACGACTCGGACTCGGCTTTGTGCCGCCTTTAATACAATGGCATTATTTTTATTTGTTTTTTATTTGTTAGCACCGCGTCTTACTATTCGTTCAAGATGTACGAACAAAATGACAACAGTACATAACATTGTGTGTGTATAGTACTAAACCCGAAGGTCGGTTGGACCCTCATCAATTCCACCGTCATTTGTAAAGCCTAGGAGCACTAAACAGGCGTACTAAGGAAATGAGGAGTGAGGTAGTAGTTCCCCATTGCTTTCCTCACTGAGCCATAAGGTACAGTGCATTCACAAACTGACTCTACAAGCAACACCTTCACCCAATTTATCATAGTAACTGACTGGCTGTATATTGAATGTTATTATACTAATATCGTTCACACCTATACCACTTTCATTTTGTCAGAGCCATAAGTGCGAGTGAGACAGATTAATGAAAGTAACAACTTTCTCTAGCCCAGACAAGGAGATATAGTTTATTGTAATACCATATCTGACTAGAAATTGATCTGGAGCCTCGAAATGATCGTTAGGCCATGGAAGTATCATATTCGTACATTTATTGCATAGTTTTTAGTTACTTGTGGAACAGTATCAGCAATAAACAAATAACTACAAAGACGAATTGATACATTTATATAAGTTTGAGGCGACAAAAACTTAATCCTTGTTATTTGTACCAACCAAACACAAGTTTTGATCTTGCCGGTATCAGTGCGTCAAGGGTGATAAAACAAGTTTTCAGACAAAACACAGGTGTCAACAAAAGAAAGTATTAGAACATATATTTTTTAAGATAAACTAAAGAAGTGAACAAAGTATCCGCCGATATATCTTGTGCTTCAGGAACAAGGAAGCTCAAGAGAGTGTAATTACCCGCACACTCTCATCCAATTTTTGAAAATAATATAATTTGTATCCATACAAATTCTGAGATAAAATTACTCTGTATGTTTTAAAGAAGAACCATTTTATAAACCCGCTTCATTGGTTGAATAGTCTAAGGCGTCACTCTTGAAATGTAACGGACTGACAATGACCGAGAACTCGGAATTCTAATCCCGGTCGGGCGTACTGAGGGTGTTTGTTTCCTATATGATTTTACACTCTTTTACCTTGCAAAAGCGGGTACAGTTCCTCCATATCTAATCTTTCTCTCCCTTAGCATATTAGAGTAACTGAGTATATATGCGTACAGCCCGAAAGAGTAGTAATACATGGTGCTAAAAAAACTACTTTTTAAGTTATATAGTTGTGTAATTTTTTTGCGAACTATGTAAAAAAAACTTGATTTTAAATATCAGAAAATTCGCTTTATTTACCATGAAAACATACTTTAAAAGCTTTTAGAAACATTCTATTTTCCTAATCTGAATAGTTTATCACGACAATTTCAAATTGTAACTGAGGGACAGAAGGCCGATCGCAAACCTGTACCTGGTACAGTGAGTGAAGGTGAAGCTGAATGACGGAGAGACAGGAATAGGAGTGAGACAGGGATGCTGTTTGTCACCCAGTCTTTTCAACTAGTATGTGAGTGGCTGGTCAGGGAAGCTATAGAGGACGTGGCAATTTCAGGATAGGAGGACGCGTCATCAACACAATAAAATACGCAGATGATCTAGCATTGCTTACCAGAAATAAAGAAGAGTTGCAGGAAATGAAGGACCAGCGGGTGGAGATAGGGAGATGATATGACATGGAGAGCAACATTTAGAAGTCAAAAGTGATGGTGATTGCAAAAAATTGCGCTGAAAATCAAAATTAAAAACCAGGAGTTGGAAAACGTAAAGAAGGTCAAGTACCTGGGAAGTCTGCTGACAAAGATGCCTACTGTACTAAAGAAATTAGGTCGAGGATCACCATGGCCAAGGAAACTTTCAACAGGAAGAGGTTACTGTTGGCTGCTGAACTGAGGAATAAACTGATGAAATGCTACATTTGGAGCATCGCACTGTATGGAGCAGAAACTTGGACTCTTGGGAAGATGGAAAAGAAATACTTGGAGAGCTTTTAAATGTGGTTCTGAAGAAGACTTGAGAAGCTCAGGTGGACAGAAAGGTTAACAAATGAAGAAGTCCTAAGAAGATTAGGTGAGAAGAGAACTATTTTGGATGTTATTATTTGGTACAAAGCAAACTGAATCGGACACATCCTTGGAAGGAACTGTCGTATGCACGACGTCATGGACTGTCGTATGCACGACGTCATGGAAGGAAAGGTT
The DNA here is from genome assembly GCA_902155825.1 of Timema genevievae. Taxonomy (NCBI): domain Eukaryota; kingdom Metazoa; phylum Arthropoda; class Insecta; order Phasmatodea; family Timematidae; genus Timema; species Timema genevievae. The sequence goes on from CABFWO010004508.1 coordinate 52,500, forward strand.
GAGGGAAAGAGGAGCTTAGGAAGAAGAAGGATTCAAATACTAGATGACTTTAAGGAAAGAAGAAAATTCTGGGAGCTGAAGGAGGAGGCAGAGGACAGGGTGCATTGGAGGTCTACGTTTCCCTGAAAAAAGGAATGGACCTGTCGTAAGACAGTACCCCTAATTATAACACTTCCTCCCCCCCCCCAAAAAAAAAACAAGGTTTCTATACTTCTGGGTCCATCTCACTAATCACCACTCGAAATAAATTGTCCCAAAGTTTAAAATCTTCTTTAAATCGATATTGAAAATGTATTTCTAACAAACACGAATGGTAACTAAACGAATCGACGTGAGAAAACTGCAGTGTTCTACAACAGAACGTACCCAGAGGTGTCCCCCCCCCCCCCCCNGCATCGCAAACAACTTGAATCGGATTAGTTTGATCAAGTTTTTCCCTTCCGGTTCTATATTAGGACGTACACAAGAAGCTTTTGGCTGTAAAAAAGAGGGGGGGGGCTTGGGGAAGAAAAGAGATCTTAAGTCTCCCTTTCTCCTTACCCTTCCCCCCTTGTAGAATGTGCCTCCCTTCCCTAGTACAGGGGGCAATTTGCCCCAGAGTCGCGCCACATGGCTCCCGAGCTACCCTGGGACCCTCCACAAATCATGCGGCGTCGATGTAAGGTGGAAGCTCTTTCCGCGCAACAAGGGACTAAGTCCTCGAGACCTATTGCATTTGCCAATATTTTGTCCTGAAGGGGCTAGACGCTTGTTTTTTACACGCTTTGGAGGGCTCTGGTTCAAATCCTACTTGGATAATATCTATAAAAAGATTAATATAGATACCTAAGGATCCATTCATGGTAACGAGAGGTTTTGTGCGTAAATAGTATTAATCGAGTACAGTTTAAAATAGTTTAAACATCCATAAAACACTTTAGTTGAAAAAATATATTATTATCATTATTATTACTACTATAGAGAGGTTATGAAAGATTAACTTTTTTATGAGTTTGAGCAGTGAATAAAGTATTATCTAAAGCCCCAATAGTTCAAACTTTCTGATGGGAGACTGTTATTTAATTTACAGTGTATAGTAGATAGTAATCCAACAATGATTGGTTTTTAATACCTACCTTGAAGACATTAAATACTGTAAAATTATTTTTAAAATTTCTACAATACATTAATATAAAACAGCATGGTAAATATCACTTTGTCGGTACTTCAGACTAAAAGTAATTCACTTACTCAGACATGTTTGGAAAACTGGCATAGCTTTCTTGAGTCTAAAACAAATATTTTAATTCTATAAACGCTATCGTTTACTATCTAACTCTTTGCACAATATTTTATTAATGTTTCTAACATATTTTTTTTAATCTGTATTACTTCATACAATATTATGCACAGAATATGTTAACTAGACCATTTATTTGTTATATCCTTTGGTTTCTGTATTTTTACGTCAGCTTGATTCCAATAGTAATGGAGTTTAATTACTACACTATTTTACAATATCGATTATATTAAAATAAAAACCTACAACTTATCATACCTATAAAATTATACACACAAGAAATGAAAGTACCTATTAGTATTTTGAAATATTATTTTTCATAGTCAACCAATAAAATTTGGTTCAATTTCAAGATAACGACACTAATTTATATCAAGTTACGCCCATAGAAATTTAGTAATCAATAAATTTTAATTAAGGATTTAAATTTGATAAAGGTTTATTAAAACTAATAGCCTCAATAAAGCGTAAAAATATTGTTTAGTTAACGTCATGTTTAGTGATTAATTTTCTTTTTTGTGTGTGTGTACTGCGTCACAGGCTATCCCAATATTTTACGCTAATGAGGCAAAGACGAAGAAGGTGTAGTGGCTATAAGGCATTTGTATGCACATTTGCATGAAGAGAGTAAGTGAAAGTGGTAAGCAATATAGGGGGAAAGATGCCTACACCCAATCATCATTCGAACCCCAAATTCCATGTCATCGGAAAAACAAACAAAACGATATTCTCAAAAATCCACACTTCTATAAGTCATTCAATAAAGTATATCACATCTTTTAAATACGTATTATTGTTTGTCAATGTGTTTTTCAATTCGTAAATTATATATATTCCCAGCTATACAATTTTGACTATGAAACCATTTTAAAATACCCTTATGAATTTGAATTCCCTTAATTTGTTTACGTTTCTAGACCTTATATTGGTCAATAATTTGAATCAAAACATCTCAATAAAATATAACTCTCGCAAATATTTACTATTCACTTTAAATGTTTATAAGTCGAATGGTATGAGGCATCACTCTCGCAATAGATTGGACTGCCTATGACAGGGAGATCGTGGTTCGAATACCAGTTAAATGTACTGAGGGTGGCTTTTTTTCTCCCTCCCCCTCTGAATCCAATCTTTCTCATCCCTAACACATTAGCAGCATAAGCACATGTACAAACTAAAACGGGTAGTAAGACTTGGTGCTAAAAAATAAATTTATAAATAAAAATAAACTGTCGATCCTTTACGTCCTTCATGGTTGTCATAGTTCTTACTCATGTTTCTTATAAAATATAATATGTCTGATATAGCAATATTCTTTAATTGTATTTAATTCACCTTTATGAACCAACTTAAACTGTACATGTAGGAAAATGCTAACATTAATGTTTGAATTATAATGTATTTCAGTCCACTCTTGCACAGAAGGAGGTTTAAGACTACAATAACTCCCTAAGTTTAGAGCGCCACGTTCAGACCCATGTGTCATACTACTACTGCAACTATAATTAAAAAGTCCACTGCCAACATGTCGTGCTTCTAGGTGTATATATATGTATGTATGTATATATATGTATGTATATAACACAACATTTGCAAACAGTATTAAGGACAGTAATGACTTTAAGATAGCCTAACTCAAAATGATTTAGAGAAACTTTTTTTTTACCTTGAAATTTGGTCACACATGTTTAACACCCTGGTTTACTATGTAAAATATGGAAGGTTAAAATAAGCCTAGAATAAAATCCATTTTTGCCATGTTATAAAAAGATTAAGGCATCCGCCTCGGTCAGCGAGAAAGTATCAATCTCCGTCAGGCCACAAGGCTTAAAATACAATGGTCTGTGTCGTTTTCTGGAACTAATGCTCTATTTTAACTAGCTTATACTACTTTTCGTTCTTCACCTACAAACACCCCTTTTCATGTTAATAAGAAAGAGGGGAAAAACAACTATTAAATTTCTTATCTCAAGGTAAAGAGGAAATCTCGTTGCAAGTTCTCAAATATCTTGAAACTTTCTGTTGAGAAATTATCTAAAAATTACTGTTTTTTTTAAAGGAATGCTAAAATCCAAACCCCTTTTTTCATCAAGCCTTGTCAAGATCCATAAATATTCTTTAAAAGTAGTTAAAATTGTGCTAATGTTACATTTCCACATTTTTATTTTATTAATAAAACTCAAACTAAAGGGTTGTTAAGGGAAAAGAGTCCTGTTGGAAAAATTCAACTTTATTTTGGTGTAAACGATATTTTAAAATAAGGCAGCTCAAAGTTAAATATTGCTTTAGAGATGAACGTCCGCTCTGCAATCTCTCTCTTACCGAGGCGGCCCTCTAAACGGTGTTTTATTGATTGAAATATTCTGGGGGAAAACTTGATCGAGAAAAACACATAACTCAATTTATTTTAAAGACTATACTAATATATTTCCACTGGAAGGCCACAGTAATAACATATTATTAGTGGCATAAATATATATTTATATATAATTTTAAATTTTGAGTTTTAAACTTACTAAAACAAAATGTTTTATATTGTACAAAATAGGTATTTTTATCTACTTATATTTTTATACTAGGCCCGAGAGTAAAATGTTTTCGACTACACCTTTATACTATAATATATTTACAATCACGTGACAAGAAACAATTCTTATTCCTCGCACTTGAGAAGGGAGGAGAGGAGAAAAAAGATAGATGTCTATCCTAACACACACAAAATTCTTTCAGACAACCTTCTTAACTTTGTTGTTGAAAACTGTAGTAATTCCCCAATCAGTAACTCGTTGAAAAAACGTCTATTCCCTGTCTGTTCCGAGTTCGGATTGTCATCTCCACAACTTGGAGTGGGCAATCATATGTAATAGTAGAAGGAAGGGGCCAGGTCAGGGGTGTGCAAACACCTTTCTAATCCCATGGTCCATGTCAGGTAACATAGCGCTGCGCTGATCACAATCTTGAGGGAATACTTTGAGATACACATTATTATTGGTGTTTATTAATATTTAATATTAAACCTGTATCGGTGGTCACGTAGTCTAAGGTGTCAACCTCTTCTAGTTTGGTTTTACCGGTGAACGGGGAAGTCGCAAATTGAATCCTAACTGGGTGTACTGATGATGATTTTACATCGATGGTATCACACTCTTCCTTCTCGCAAATGTGGGTATATCTCTTCTCAATTTACCTTCATCAACTATATACAATTCGTATAAACATTCATATAGCTTGCTTCGGTGGGTGCTAGGTCTAACGCGCTACTATCGTGTTGGAATAAACTGTCCAAGACAGGGATATCAGGGTTCGATCCCCGTTGGGTGCATTGAGGGGGGGTTTCCTAAATGGTTTTACACTCTCCTTCCACGGAAATACGGGTGCACTTCCTCTCAATCAAACCTTACTAATCCCTAAACTACTAGTGTAATTAGTACATAGGCTTATAACTTGAACAGGTAGTTATACGCGGTGCTAAAAAAAAGTGCATATAACTAAGGATGCTTATAAACACCATGGAAAAAAAATCATAGCTCAATATAATAAGGAAGAAAAATAGTATGAAATATAGTGTCTCATAAACCGTCAAATGAGTAAAAAGCAAAAACACACCTCTATTTTCTCTTGGGATTGAAGCCTTGACCTTCTTATTCAAAACCAAGCAATCCTGAAGGTTCTATTTATTAGAGAAAGAAGTATTGGTTTAACTCTTTTGACAAAGTACTCCTAATATACTGAGGAAAATAAAGTTTGGTAATAATATCTGCCGTTCAAAATCTCAGAATTGTTACATCGGATCAAAGATAGTTTGTCTCATTTTCATGTCAAAAGTGTCATTTTTAAATATATCGTAGTAGGGGTGTGCGAAGTCCCTTTTTTCAATCCAAAGTGTTCTCGAATAAAATATATGAAATATGCTCGAAGCCGAATCAAGTTTTGAATTAGAATAATTTGTGAATCCAATGTTACATAATTATACACTAATTGTTTTAAATTGTTTAAAATTATCTGGAAATTCCAAGGGCTGGGCCAAGACTGCATGTGATTGACTGAGCATATAAGGGCTCTTTTAAGACAGGACATACCTTAAATTAATTGTAATCGTCTTGGTAACGTATAAAATAAACGATAGAATTTACTACACAGGAAATAACTGAAACCATTCCTGATAAAGAAATATTATATACTATGATATATTTCGTGCTTTGGCCAGGTTCCTGCGGTCACATGTAGAGCCGGCCAGCCAAAGCCGGAACTGCTGGTAAATTAGTAGTAGTAGTAGTAATAGTAGTAGTAGTAGTAGTAGTAGTAGTATATATTTCGTGCTTTGGTTAGTTTCGGCTAGAAGTGACCGTTTATTTCGCGAACTGGCTAGACTTTGGGCTTTGACCATGGCATATGCATAAAGTGCTCTTAAAAGCTCGTCTCACCCCACAAATAACACCTAACTCAAGTGGTTCAGTAAAGCTTGACCAAAGCGTCTAATTGTGTTGCAGTTTAAAATTTTAAAAATATTAAAATAATTTCAATTTGGATAGGTTTTTTTTTTTTGCATCGCGTCCTACTACACGTTCTAGTTATACGCTTATTTACTAATTATTCTAATAAGTTATGAATGATGAAGGTTGAATTTAGAGTAAGTGTACCCGCATTTGCATAAATAGTGTGAGTGGGAAACAATTTAGGAAAAATATCTCTCAGTACACACGACCAGGATCAAGCCCAAATCTCCCAGTCATCGGCAGTTTAGTCTATTGCGAGAGTAGCACCTTAGACTATGCGGCTACCAAAACGGGAAGTTTGAATGTTGTCTAATGAAAAACGCAGAAAAACGCACTAAAATACATCTCCATTCTCGATCGTAATATTGTATCTAGTTTCTCGGTTAATCAGCAGTGAAATAGTCCTTTAATAAAGCTACCTATATATATATATATATAATATATATATATATATATATATATAATTTACTACATATATATAGGCTATACATGCATATTAAAAGCACGATAAGGTGCTAAGATAAAATATATTATATTTTATATAACCACGTCTTGCTACCTGTTTGGGTTAGACGCATATTTGATAATTATTCTAATAGGGTAGGGATGAGGAAGGAATATTTATAGAGGTAATTTACCCTCATTTGCATGGAAGGAGAGTGTAAAACCATTTATGAAAAAACACATTCAGTAGACCCAATCAAGATTTGAATCTCGATCTCCTCGTAATCAGTCTAACAAGAGAATGACGCCTTAGACCATTCGGCCACTGAGGCGGATAGTATTAATATTATTCATTTCAAGGGAATACTTGTCAAGCGATTAAACTTGTCTTATCTATCAGGTTGGTAGCTCCCTGACGGGCTACATTTGTCCCGCGGGTCGAGGTTTTCCTCCACCTTGTCTTGGAGACTGTATCGTCTTATCTAGCAGGTTGGTAGCTCCCTGACGGGCTACATTTGTCCCGCGGGTCACGGTTTTCCACCACCTTGTCTTGGAGACTGTTCGTCTTATCTATCAGGTTGGTAGCTCCCTGACGGGCTACATTTGTCCCGCGGGTCGCGGTTTTCCTCCACCTTGTCTTGGAGACTGTTCGTCTTATCTAGCAGGTTGGTAGCTCCCTGACGGGCTACATTTGTCCCGCGGGTCAGTGGTTTTCCACCACCTTGTCTTGGAGACTGTGTGGTGGTCTTGGACCAATCAATGGGCGCCAGTAGCGTGTTGGCCGCAACTCACGTGATAGGGACGGCGTGGAACCATACTCGCGTGACGTCACGTCAAGGCACTACCCCCCTTTAAGACGGGGATTTCCCCCTTCTTTCCCTCCTTCTAATTTTTCCTTTTACTGCTTGTGGTAATTAACATCATCTTGTTCTTCTTGTCATGACCAGAGTTTTGTTTTTGTCAGGTTTAACAACAGTGTTATCAGCAGATAATCAAACAAATTATGATAACTCTGGAATATCGTGAGTCGTTTGTTTGATGGGCTATTTTTTTCAAGAATGGATATTAGTTTAACTTGAAATCAAATTGCTTTATTTTTTGCTGCGCATCCTACTACCCTTCTGGGCTATATATATTATTATTATTATTATTATTATTATTATTATTATTATTATTAGCACCGCGTCTTACTACCAATTCGGGTTGTACGCATACGTTCTAATTATGTTCATGTTTGAGGGATGAGTACGGTTGAAATTAGAGGAAGTTTACCCACATTTGCTTGAAGGGAGGGTAGGAAACTATTTCAGAAAATTAATCCTCAGTACATCCATCAAGAATTCGATCCCCAACCTCCCCGTCATAACTAAACCAGATTGGATGATCCTGACGTTTAGTCGGTGATCCTAAGAGAAAAAAACTAGCTTGCTAAAAAAATTAGTTGGCCACATGACAACAAAAAAGTAATCATCGTCTGTTAAGATGGGAGTTTTAGGGGACGCGAGAAAAGGTAAGTGTTTTTGCAGTTTTTATAGCAAAACGTGTATTTGGACAAAAGATCTCAAGTTTTGCTTCAATAGAAACATAGAGCTTAATTTTCTTTACAATGTAACGTCAACAGTTCTTAAATATCCATCAAGGGTGTCCTGGAATTTTATGACAACTTTTTCTCTTCATTTAAAAAGTTTGTCATCTTATGCCGCTATGCTCATGACAGATATTCAACAATTGTTGATATCACTATGTGAAAAAAATTAAACTCAATTTTTCTACTGAAGCAATATTTTATTAATTTTGGCCGAAATGTCTTGCTATAAAAAAAACTTCAAAAAAAATTATATTTTATCGCGTTCCCTACATCCCCAATTTAAGGAGCGAGAATACGAGGGCTATCAAAAATTCCTAAACGTCTAGAAACCAAGTGGCTTTAAAACGCTACTAGGTGGAGCTGTCAAACGGGGGGGAGCGGGGGGAGTAAAATACAAATGCTAATACAATAATGTGTTGTGACCCCTCCTATTAAATTACATCTTTCGATTCATAAAGATCAATTCTACGCTCCTATACCATTTTTTTTTTTCGTTTCTCGAACATTTTGCTCTTAGTGATTAACCAAAATATTTGTATTTTGAGCTTTTTAGAGTAGAAAATTTCAACTGCTAAGCTGATTTTATAGGTCTCTATATGTATAGGGTCATATAAAATAGTTCTGGACTCTTTCAAGAAAAAAAAATCGTGGACTGTTAAAAGTGTTCCCTTAGTGCAACATGTGATAGGCAATGTTTCAGCTACCTAAGCAGTAAGCACGCAGCCCTCTTAATTATGAAAACTTAACCAGGTTAATCTGTTTTCAATAATCAAGGTTAATAAAAATAATATTTTCAAACAATTTGACTTCTTCCACAGCTAGCCATTGCACGTAGATCCAATAATCACGGCCCATTCATTGTGTTAACATGAAATAAATTAAGTAGTGACGACTCTTAAGAGAGTTACCAAGTCTTAGCTGATTAGTTCATTACTACCATTTTAAAACTTTCTAATTGATTGTATAGTAGGCTTTTTTAAAAGAGTTTCTTTCCTATTCATACGTTCTTATTCACGTTTTTTAAAGGAAAAAATAATTATTTTTATCTTTGTTTCGGTTCCTTTATTTCTCGTCATCTCACTTCCTATTTTTATTTTATTTTTTGACTTCCCCTTCATTTTTATTTCGCATGGTTCGTTCCCTTTCTTATTCGCTTCATCAACAGGACCACTTCCTTTTTTTTTTGTATTTTTTAATATATTTTTTCTGCCAACACTCTTTTTCGTTTCTTGTCTTTCCGGTGATGTGATTTACATGTATTAACGTGGCCATCCAATGTTTTGTTTTATTCCTCCTCACAACTTGCATTAAAATAAGAACAAAGTGAAGAAAATAAGGAGATGGTGAGGAAGTGAAAACGCCCAAAGTGATGATGAGCCTTTCATCTCTATAAGAATAAACCCCCCTTTAAAAAAAATAAAAAATAATTTGGTTATCCCCTTCAACAAATCCAACTCCTTAATTTATTGGCCCTCTTTTTTCTTTCTGGGAAACCCCATGGTTATAATTTATCTTCTAATATTTTAAGTTGAATTACAGATGTCTTATTTTACTGGGCACTGAACTGAATTAGAGCTTGTAAGAAGACGCATCAATATCTAATTTATAAATTAAATAGCTTTACCTAAATTGTAATTTTTTAATATATTTTAAATATTATATATTTTTAAATAAAGCTTCTGTGGTCTAGTGGTCATAGTTCCTGGCTCCAGATCCAGAGGTCTTGGGCTCGATTCCCGGCGCTTCCAGGTTTTCTGTGAAGTAGTGGATCTGGAACGAAGTTAACTTAGCCTTGTTAAGACAGTTGAGGATTCACTTGAATAAATAAGTAACGGCTCCTGTCTAGAAAAAAGAGATTATCACCGGAAGGATCATTGTGCTGACCTCATGATACACTCTATCTGCAAATGTTGACACTATCTTCACCTTCATGTGAGGGCTGCTTGGTAAGTATAGCTCGCTTGTGGACCATTAAGTTTTTGACGATTTTAAATAAGCTGATTAAATTATTTTTAACATTAATTTTAAAATTAATAAAATTTTGTACTTTTACAGTACTAATCGTCCCAAGGCCTTAGTCAGGTGTTTGGGGGTTCAATCCCCCCTTCCCCAAGAAATTTTATGAACAAAATATATATGGCTTTATTTATGGTTCAAACACTATCAAAATTAAGGTACAAGTACAAATTAGGGGGCAGTGTTACCATGAAAATCACTTCAGAAAGCTTCTAGAGGTGTTTAATCTTTAGAATTTTTTCTAGCCTCCGGCAAATGGGGAATGTGCCTACCAAACCCCCCCTCCCCCCGAAATTATTGGCTGGCTACAGCCTTGAATCGTCCGGGATACAAGGATTTAATCACCTTAGTAGGATAGGGATTATTAATATATTAAAAAGAGGAAATTATCCCATATTTTCGTATAGGAACGGTGGTGAACTATTTAGGAAACTCCACCCTTAATACGACCATCTGGGATTCGAGCACTGACCTTTTCGCTACCAGGAAAACAGACTAAATGATCCTGACATTTAGTCCGTGGGCCCACCGATGAGCGTAATTAGAATATATTCCGTAATCATAATGGTCCACTTTAGATGGACACACCACAATAAAAGGGGCTAATTTCCTAAATTTTTAGTGGAGCTCTTGAAAAGGCGTGGAAATTAAAATAGCACTGAAAGAGAGATGAACAACTAGGCGTATAAATTTTCACTGTTTCTTAGATAATGTAACCTACGGGTTGTGTAGTTAATTGCGAAAAAATATATATAACATTATTATTTTAAATATATATTCTTATATATAAAGTAGCATATGTATATGGTCTTGACATTTAAAAATATACATGTTCTCAATTAAATATTTCCATTTTCGGAAGGTTTGAACGATAATATTATATACTATGATTTTTTTATAAAATGAAATAGGTTTTTTAATGAATTCTCGTAAGGCTTGGTTTATATTCATGCATAATTCATAACTAATAGCGAATAGTGTATAGTGTATAGTGCGCAAGAAGTTGAAATACAT